>LBLO01000509.1:0-23221 GCA_004354395.1 Chondrostereum purpureum | reverse complement strand
GAACATCCCAGCAAGCACAACAACCACAACGCAGAGACTCATACTGTATCCTTTTATTTGACAATGACGTTCACGTTAGCGTATCGAATGACTTCACCAGCACTCCCCGTGAGCTCCTCGACAGGGTGCTCCAGTACAGATGTGGGGGCGGTACTCAATTTTCCCGTGCACTGGGTGCAACACAAACAGTCATGCAACAACACTGGAGCTCGGAAAGGTGAGAACGTTTGCTGTCCTGCGTCGTGATCAATGAAGTTTAGGGCGACCGCACTAGATCACCTGTTGTTATTTTCTTGTCCGATGGAGAGGACTCCGTGGCCGACGAAACGGTACAGGATTTATGCCGCACGGCGATCCGTCTAGGGTATGTGTTATCTCATCATACATATATGCACCAGTTACATATTGATTCTCTTTGTCCTCAGAAATCCTCTCTCTTTCCACACCGTTGCCTTTGGGCCCAACAATCAGATTTTGCAGCGAATGGCTCAGATTGCTCTGCAGGTGCAAAGCTCTGCCCCTCGAACCGGCCCCAATGTGACCACTGCCATTTCCGTGGATTCTTCCTACAGTCAAGCATTGGATACAGTGAGCTCATACCAATTCTTTAGCCGGACAGTGAACGACTCTCACCATCTTCCCTTGCCAACAGGTCCGTCTTGCGGACACATTCTTAGGGCTTGCAGAGTCTCTGCGCAAGCCGAGAGGTGCATTGATGCATTAGCCGGTATTAGGTTTATGCTACAACAAATGCACCGGCTCTATAATACATGTACTAGTAGAATCATCCTCGCACAAATACATTTTCTGTTTCTATTACTATCTATAGTCAGTGCGTGGAGAGATGTTCGTTTATATTCTCGATCGAGATAGTAGTATTTGGAGACTGAAGGAAAAAAGAGAACAAGTCAGGGCCTGACGGAATTGAACCCGGGACCTCCTCGAAATGCGTCTGAAGCCATCCGCCCTAACAAGGAATCATACTACTAGACCATCAGGCCATGGGAGAGTTGGGTCTCTGCCCAATATGATTCAGCACATGCGATGATTTCCCAAAATAGTAGATGGACGCGTCACGCTGAACTTGGAACGCGCGTCTCGATCACATTCTAAGTTTCTTTACTTTAACCATGGACGGTCAAGCCTCAACATCGTCTGGCGCAATGGATCAGCGTAGGAAGGATGCTTTAAAAAGCTATCGCGCTGTAAGTAATCACGTCTCGGTTTTGTTGGCTCTTGATCCTACTTCATTTCTAGAAAATGCAGTCCCACGAAGCAAGTAGTGAGACTTTAAAGAACCGTTGAGTTTTATATCTCTCTCTTAATTCGTCGAGTCTCATAAGTGCTTATTATATCTAGTGCGATTCTCTCTGAAAGATCTCGAGAAAGACTACGAGAAGACAGAAGATGACATCAAGGCCGTGCAGTCAGTCGGGCAAATCATTGGAGAAGTCATGAAGAAGTTAGACGATGAAAGGTGTAAGTCCCAATGAATGGTGCTGCTATCTCTTAAATCCTTACTATATGTTTCCAGTCATTGTGAAAGCCTCATCTGGACCTCGCTACGTTGTATCCTACCGACCGACATTACCAGTGGAGAAGCTTAAACCTGGCACCCGAGTTTCCTTAGACATGACAACTCTAACAGTAATGAGAATCCTACCTCGGGAGGTAGATCCACTGGTCTACAAGATGAGCTTGGAGGACCCAGGAGGGGCTACCTTTGCCGGTATTGGTGGGCTTGGAGAACAAGTTAGGGAGCTGAGAGAAGTGCGTCGCTCGATTACTCTTCCAAATAAATGCTTACTCCCTCATCTTACCCAAAGATCATTGAACTCCCTTTGTTAAACCCTGAACTTTTCGCGCGCGTTGGTATCAAACCTCCGAAGGGTGTTCTACTCTATGGACCTCCAGGAACGGGGAAGACACTATTGGCGCGTGCAGTCGCCGCCACTCTTAACACAAATTTCCTCAAGGTGGTTTCTTCCGCTATTGTGGACAAATACATTGGAGAGAGTGCCCGTGTGGTCCGCGAGATGTTTGGGTACGCCAGAGAACATGAACCTTGCGTTATCTTTATGGATGAGATTGATGCTATCGGTGGTCGGCGGTTCTCAGAAGGAACGAGTGCTGACCGTGAAATTCAGCGCACACTGATGGAGGTACGAGGGACTGTCGTCAGCAATTTCCCTTTCATCATCTAACCCCTTATCGCAGCTTCTTAACCAAATGGATGGATTCGACTCACTCGGCCAGACAAAGCTGATCATGGCAACGAATCGTCCTGATACTCTTGACCCTGCGCTGCTTCGTCCAGGTCGACTGGATCGCAAGATTGAAGTACCTCTCCCTAATGAGCAGGCTCGTTTAGAGATTCTGAAGATTCACGCTGGGCCTGTTAACAAAAGCGGAGAGATTGACTATGAGGCGATTGTGAAGGTTGGTCAACAAACTACCTGAGTTTCCTGTTACTGACTCTTGCCTAGTTATCCGATGGTTTCAACGGTGCAGACTTGCGCAATGTCATTACTGAGGCTGGCATGTTTGCTATCCGAGATGATAGGTTTGGCTTCTAGAGTCTACCGTGTCATCCTGCTTTTGACTGATTTCTTCTTTCTCCCAGGGAATTTGTAAACCAAGATGATTTAACGAAGGCCGCACGTAAAGTTTCAGATGCGAAGAAGCACGAGAGTAAGCTGCATATTGTTAGATGTTCGATCCCGCCTAATTCTTCCACTTATTCGCAGCCAAATTGGAGTACTCTACATAACATTGTTAATATACCATACGGACTTTGCGAGTTATTTTTGTTGATTTTGGACAGAAAGGGTTCCAAGCGATGGCAGAGTGTGTCCCCATCTGCCTTCTTCATACCCACGCATTATAGAGAACAACCATGACCAACCTAGAAGTGTAGAGGATGAGAGGACGCACTTCGAATGAAATACCTTCATTCCGAGCTAAGGGTGTTCGCGCAAGGTCATATTTCGCTAGCTGCATCATTGTAATAACTGTCGACCTGAACCAATGGCTGGAAACCCCAAAAGTGTGGCGCCGTACACAGATAATMAGYCTAAGRCCGTAGGTGCTWTCGTACTTTCCCTTCTGCTACTCGGGATAAAGCCTCTCAGGAAGAATGTCTTCTCCTAGCTGCCAACGCTCCTCCTCTTCCTCCAGTTCTTTTCTAATCTTTGCCTCTGATAATCGAGCCTCCGATATTACTATGCCCTCATCCTGCAGTAAATGTACTGCTGAGACCACCCAATTCTGACAGTCGAACTCTTCGGTATGCTTCAAAATTTCTACATCTTTACGCAGTTTCTCGTCAATCCACGGGAGGTGCTCCTCCTCAATGTGTCCTATCAAACATCCTCCTTGCAAAGTTCGGGAACCGCAGAAATGGTTCACTTGCTTTGGATCATAATGAAACGTATCCATCATTCCGTTGATTTGGAAGATGTNGGCTTTGTTCCTTGATCTTATCGCCACAATACTCCAGTGAGCACTACGACGAGGGTGATCCTTCAATTCGTCAGCAGCAACTATGAGAGGAATCATAGGCATTGTGAGGGCACAGGACCTTGGTGATTTACTTAGTAATGATGAAAATCAAGGAGATGTCAATGGACCTACGAAAGGAAATACGTTTGGACCCTCCAACTCGGAGATGGCGATAGTCAAAAGTGAAAACACCTCCCAATCAGATCAAACACCGTCTTCATAGATTGGACGACCTGTGACTTCTTGGGATCCATGAAGCGTGAGGTGTATTATCGGGTATCTAATAGCTAAGTGTATATGCATTACCATATGTAATCTAGAGGAGAACTAGGGAAGAATCCATGACANNATCGCATCACTCTGCACTTAAAATCTGAACAATCCCCGCTTCTTCTTCTTTTCCTCCTTACCCACGGTTGAGGTCGAGGTCGTCGAACTGTAAGAGTTGGTCGAGTTTGCTGGTGATATCTGAGGAGCTGGGCCCGGTCTTGTTGACAACGAGGAACCACTCTTCTTATGCGGCTGTTGGACTGGCGGCGGTGGTGGTCGTGCGCCATCCTTGGTGTAATAGATTTCATCGTAGTAGTCCTGAAAGGGTCGTTTCGCTGGAGGAGGCCTAAGACCATTTGGAGATGCCCGTGAGCCGACGCCTTCCAAGGTAAGCACTTTGAGATCATCCACGAACTGCCGGGGTGTTATCGTATGTGTTGACCCTGTGGAACAAAGTCAATCTCATCTTCAATACGTTCCCGGAGATCCCCTACCGATGAAAATGTCTTTCTGCAATGGAGTGGAAAGTTTGTAGGCTTCCCTAATTTCGGAGTATGTCATTCCACCAGCGATGAACAGTAGCAATCTTTGTCGCAATTCCGTTCTTGGGGCTGCCGCACGATGCCAGGAAGGCTTTTGGCTTCGCAATGATGTTGGTGCTCCAGCTGCAGAACGTAGGCTTGCCGGAGGGGGATTGGCTGACGGAGAATCTTTCACATATGGGAATAGTGCCGTATCGAGTTTCCCATTGGCGTGATCCTGAATAACACAGTCAGTTCAACATCCTCATTCCGTGAAGGAGATCAATTCTAACTTCGATAACCGTCTTAAGGAGAGGTTTGAATCGAGATACTTCATACTCATCTTCGACTGGACTTTGCTTGATCTTCTTCTTATGATCCTTGTCTCCAGCCGCCTGTACAAAATACTCCCATAAGATTTGGGGTTACTGAGGAATGGCCGACATACCCTCGAGATCCGCACTCCCATTTCTACCAATGCATTCACCGCATCCTGTTCTGCGAGCGAGAGACGGGCATGTTGGTATAATCTCCTTCGATCCTCGTCTGGAACCCCGTCACGGTGCTGGATGTAAAGCGCGACGATTCTCACTTTATTCGGGTTTCTAGACGTAGAAAGTGTGTTACAATGTAATCAGACGGTCAGGAGCAACAGGGGTCTTACATAACTTCCTTACTATCCAACAAGGGTACCATCTCCTCGACGAGGTTCTTGGGGGTTTTGCCGTCCGCGTTGAGACCCGTGGCGGAATTCTGCGGGAATCACTGTATGAGGTCGCTGCTTCAGGAAAATTGGAATACTAGTACCTGCTCGACGTTGGCGATCATGGGTAGTTTGTCTTTTGCAAAGATTGCCATACATTCTTCCGCCATGTTTAAGTGTAAGGAAAACTACAACAACCCCAGATCAGATTGAGGCAAGAGGGACCGGAGTTGGGCGGATAATGACCTTTTCTCGTTGGTCCTGGTATTGAGGCAAGCTTGCAAGCATCTCCTTCATGTCGTTCAGGTTGGCAGCACCCCCATCCCTAGATCAACGCGTCCCAACTGAGAAAAATTGCATAGACAGCAATTAAGAGGCGCACCCTTTGAACACAGCGTTCTCCTCTAGGAACTTGTTGAAGTCAGCCATTAGCTTGTCAATGGCATCCTTCATATGCATATGCCGGACTTCCGTCCAGACATTGTCGGCATCGGTGAGGATGGCGGTCTTGTCTTCATATGCACCAACAGAAGACTGAAATTTATACCTGAAAATATGCATTAGTTCCTTCGTCACTGGTCAGGTTCAGATGGAATCGTACGTGTATTTGACACCATCCTTGATAGGCAACAAGTCGTTTGCCATAGCTTGGTAGGTGAATTCGTGAATGAATGGAGAGAACATATCCATGGACCGATCTGTGACGATCAATGTACCTCTTCCTCCTCTTGCAGCATCCGGTTTCTATCCCATCGTCAGCGAAGATGTGACGCGTGAGGAATAGCTGAGCTCACCCCAAAGCCAGGATACGTCTTCTTGTATTCTTCCAGATTCCCTTGAACCATGAATGCCAACAACTTCGTGACATGATCCCCTTCGACGGATTCATACGCCCGAGCTTCTGCTCCCCTAGCCAGATTCGATTTCCATCGTGCATTCGTTTCTGGTGGCGGAGGGGGTCTCGTTGTCGCGTGAGGTTTGAGTGGNCCTAATGGGGATNGTTCGGAGGCATGTAGTATCGGATGTATGGAAATTCGTTCAGGGTGATACAGACGTTCGTGATCTTTCCCGCGATCGTCAACATTTTCTGGAGGAGATGGCGGGATGACACTCACGATCTTACTGACAAACCGGAGATCCTCGTTCAGTCTTTCGCGCGCTGCAGGGTAATCTCTTTCACTTCTGGGTGGGCTATAGATGCTGAAGAACAGTTCTGGTGCTTGGACGGAAAATGTCTGTGCTTCGATCGCTGGAAAGAATGGATCAGAGACGTGTCTAGCCGGACGGAGGTGCCACATACCCGAGAAGTTGACTGAAAGCTCTTCGAGCCGCTTTAGATGTGGATATGCAGCAGAGGCCGTGAGTTGGTCGAAGAGTTGTTGGGGAAGACCTAGTGATAACATTTAAACGTGAATTCGCGATGCTGAGAGTAGTAGAACATACCTTCGATGAAAAAGAGATGTGCTGCAGCATACTGTTGGGGCTCTGCGCCATTAGGGCCACCAAAGTCCCTGATGATACGTTCCACGTTCTGTGTCGTCGGCATGACCAAATACATGGCTTCGAATCCTGGCTGAGGCTCTCTCCAATGCGCGATATTCTCGATCACTTTGGGTGGTCCATCCATTACCTCCTCTGTACTTCTCGAAATGAACGGGAACGTACGTGTAACATTTTCCTCTAGAATATCAAACTGCTTCAACACCGCGCCGAGCAGTTGCTGAGAGTGATCATCTACGACAAGAATCTTCCATTTCCCGGGCGGGTTTACTCCACGAATAGCTTCCAGGAATTCTAACATAACATACAAAAGGTCAAGACGCGGAAATTCCTGTTCTTTCATCACGACAGAGCTTACTGGACCGGACAATGGTGATGAGAGAGGACATCGGACGACCAGCGACAGAAGTTCAGACAAAGTAGCAGTGATGGTGTAGACTATAGAGCAAGTGCTGTAACCGCACAACAGCATCATCATCATTCGGCGTAAGTATGGACATATATGGGCGGCTATCGCCGTTGGCTTTCGGATTTACCTTTCTGTCTTTCCATCTCTCCGATCTGCTTATATTCTCTCCGCGCATAGGTTTAAAACCTTCAACCGTGATATCCCATAAACCTCATAAACTGGCGGGGGCATAAATGGTGAGAGATAGATGGATACATTAAGTGAATATCCGATTAAATGGTCTAAATAGCATTGTCCATCGTCAAACAGAAAAGTCCTACAATAGTGTGCTGATGGATGTCTATAGCACGCTTGCGAGAACAGCAAATGCGGTAACAGAGAGGGCACTGAGCATGGGGATAGCATTAACAAACGCGCCATTCCCGCTGCTGCTGGTGGAGTTGCCACCGCTGACACCGCCGGCAGTAGTGCCGGTGTCGACGGAGCCGTCACCATCGGTATCAATGCCGGTAGAGTTCGCGTAGGGGAATGTTGTGTTAGTGTTAGTTTCACGGTAAAGGTCAGTAGTGGGTATCTTGGCACATTGGCCGATAGCCTCGAGCTAGAGAAAGTGTAAGTCATAGGTTGAAGTCAAATAGGCAAAAGGATATACTGTGAAGGCAGGTTGATGGGTTTGAGCGGCAGCAATAGTGTATCCCATAGCAAGGTCAACAGTAATCTCGTATAAGTCGTGTTGGAGGACAATGAAGCCAGTATCCAGGGTGGAAGCGTTGCCGAGGATGTTCTGGAATTGTTGATATGACTCTTCACCTCCAACGAGACCACCAGCAACTTCCCAGTCTATACAAAAATAAGAAATTAGAGGGTTACAGAGCAGAAACTTGATATGACCTTACCGAAAGTGTCGAAGGCGATTCCAGTGTTAGTCCTCGTCCACATGATGGGGACGAGACCCATGGCAAGAGAGATGGCACGAACACGGTCATCTAGAAAAGACAAGTGTTAGGAGCGAGGGAGAACACAGTCTTACAAAAATTTACAGACCAATATCACCGTAAGGAGGGCGCATGGTGGTAGGGGTAACGCCGAGGACAGTGGAGATAGCTTTGCGAGTCCAGCCGAGCTCAGCGACGATCTGTTCGTTGGTGAGAGTGGTCAAGTGCTAAACAAAAAGAGAACATCAATGCAATTGAATTGAATCAACGATGACCCAAAACCCACCCTGTGAGACCAAGTGTGAACTGAGATTTCATGGCCATTCATGTATTCCTCGACCAGGAGCGCTGGACGTTCGATGACACGAGAACCAACAACGAAGAATGTCGCGGAAATGTCCTTTTCTCCAAGATAGTTCAAGAGTTTTCTGCGATGATCAAAGACGTAAGGACAGGCGGGATTTTGATCAAAAAGAGGCACGCGTACCCAGCTAAAAGGGGAGATCGGCAAACAACATGAGCATTTGTGCCTCGAAACATGGGAAAACAACACGGGAGACTCACTGTAAGGACCTGGACCATCGTCAAAGCTGTTGGGAGAAGACGTTCGATAAGAACGGCGCAGAAATGTTTCAGAGGGAGACAGCGTACCTAACACCCCAAGTGAATTTGTCTGGGCACGCAACCAAATCAGTATCACGGGTGTAACCACCACACGTCCACCATCCACGAGTGGCAGCTGCAGCTGCAGCGTCGGGGTCTGATGCACAGGTACCGTCGATGGTAGCACCGAGGTCAGGAATATCATAGCCATCGAGCTCCTTGAGCCATTGTTTTACTTCGGCGGAATCTGCCAAGAAGATCANGGGGGGATGGAAAAATAATTAATGTCGGTTGTTGTACGTACCAGTGGGAGGAACTTGATCCTGAGCGGGCCAACCATCGTTAGGACTGAATACGACTGCGCAAGGGTGTAAGTAAGTCGCTGCGGTTAGGAAGAGAAATAAAGCGTACACGGTGTTGGGAGTGGTGGTGCTCCAGAAATTGGGGGAGTAGCACCAGCAGGGTGTGTGGTGGTTGCTGCGTAGGTTACACCAGAAGGCATGCCCAGGGAGAGCTCAGAGAGAGGGGGGACACTGGTTCCATAGTCGATAGGTGTGGTGGGCACGGCTCCTGCTGCCGTTGTCGTTGGTGCTGCTGCAGAGGCGCTGCCGGCAGAAGTCGCAACCGAGCTAGCAGCGGCAGATTGGGTAGACGAGGCAGAAGCCGTGTCCTGTCGTTTGTGCGCTAGTTGTGCATGGCGCGCGTTGTGTGCATGGGCAGAGCCAGCGAGAGCAAAAAGAGCGGCAATAGCTTGATACTTCATTGTTCAAGTCAAAAGAGCGGAAAGAGAGGGAGAGAGGGGAGGGGGAAGGGAATTTATAGAGGAAAAGGAGAAAACAAGGATTATTTATCGTCGCGGCAAACACTCAAGAGCCAAGCTTAAAATCCGATTTTTACCCGGCCGCCTCCCCCCAAAGCCAATGCCAAACAGCAAACAACTTACCTCTAGCCTACTCCAGCCACTCCCGGGTCCCGTCTTAATACACTCCCTGCTTGTTCGTTAACCCGAAAATCGGCCTCCTAACGTAGACTGGACCTTGCTACTTGGGTTTWAAAAATGGCTCAATAAGCCCTCATAGTAAGGTTTCGCATGTTAATAGACTGACCAAGGGTTTACTTATATATTGAAGCAGTAAAAATACTGCAATGATTGATGTAAAATGAATGAAATGTCCGGTCAATCAGTGCCCGGCCTCGCTGCGCTCGGCCAGCACAGATTGACACGGAACAGTATTTGTTTAGATATGTAATCATCTAGAATATAAAATGAAATACCGGGCTAAGGGACAACAGAAGGATAATGAGCTCGAGAAAGGATACGGGTATCACGGGCTGTACACTTGTGTTTGTACTTGGTTACGCACAGAAACATCCTAATCGGGAACATTCTTGAAGTTGGGGACCTTGAGTAGCAAGGTAACTAGACAGCCACAGACAACTGAGCAACGGAAAATTTTTAGAAAAACCATCATTTCTACCAATTCTTCTTTGAGGCTATTTCGAGTCCTCTTAAACAGGCTTAATCCAATTCAAACAACCATTGGCACAAGAGTATTTTGCATATTGCCTCGTCCCTCCCAAGGCTATCAAATAGTCAAAACCTGCAAGCGTAGGTATCCAGTTTTATTGCAGAAAACCAGCACCTATACTCGGTTTCGAATTCGCAACTCCTTTAGGYCATCCCAATTCGCACTCGCACTCGCAGTATGATACTTCCACTGTATATGAGTATCGCCTTCGGGGGGTTCCCATCCGCACTGATATACCCTCCGTTGGTCACCAAGAGCCAACATAACTAACTCTCACGTCTCTCACGTTGTCCTTCTACATCTCTTCATCGTCTTACACAATGCACAAGTCTTCTTCCTCCAAGAATCCCTTCCGCAACCAGGAATACAACCATGAACGACCACCGCCTTCTGCTGGTGCCAGATCTCTGGATGGAAGTCCAATAACACCATTCTATACTCAACAATTCTCCACCTCGCCTCGTAATTCTATAAGGTCGCCTTCTATGATCACCCCATTCCACATGCAGGAGGAAGACTTCGGATCAGATACTAAAGAGAAAGCTATTGACGAGAAAGGACAGTATCCCGTACAAGCACAAGACGCTTCTATAGGTCAGTAAATTGGCCCTAATATCACGATATTCCCTGACAGGATGTTCTAGATTATCGACATTTCTCAGCAACCGGTCCCGGCCTGGCTTCTAGTGCAAATATAACTCAAGATGGGCGTATATCTGTTCATTTCAAGCTTCGACAAACTGTGCCCGAACTGCCCGGAGGTTACGCTCCAGAGGTGAGAGAGTTTGCAATCGACGGGGTCAACTGGAACCAGTGTCCGCGGATGAGTATYGTTATTATGGTRGTGGGGAGTGGAAGTGAGCAGTCTTTCTTCGTAAATCACTGCTACAAAAAACTAACAAGGCCAATTCGMAAGGCGATATACAAGCTTATGTTGCTCTGGGAAGGAGGYTACAATATGACGGACATCGCATTCGGATAGCATCCCACGAGTCATTCCGAACCTTTGTCATGGACGCTGGGCTGGAGTTCTTTGCGATTGGGGGGAATCCCGACGACCTTATGAGCTATATCGTAAAGAGTAGGATAATGCCTTTTCATCCGACTGCGTCTGTTGGTCTGACTCGTGCCTCAGATCCTGCCTTGATTCCTGGAGTTGATGCTGTGATGAAAGGAGACATTGGGTTGAAGCGCAGAGTGCTGTTCGAGGTCGGTATCCTTCATGATCCTTCCCTTGTGTATGTTGATTAATCGTGTATTATATAGATGATGCAAGGATGTTGNCAGGCATGCCAGGCGCCGTGCCCAATCACAAGAGAGGACTTCATAGCAGATGCTATTATAGCTAACCCTACTTCCTTCGCACATGTTCACTGTGCGGAAGCGTTGGGRATACCTCTCCTATTGACATCGAGTAAGTCGRAYYTGACACTCTTTCAATGGGACTGCTGCTAACCACAGCTTGTCAGCCATGCCATGGTAAGTTCGGTGCAGAGCAACAATCGTCAGTGATGTACTAAACTCTCAANTCGACCTGTTAGGWGTCCAACCCAGRATTTCGCCCATCCACTTGTTAACATTGATTCGTCGGATGCTGATCCTGGTCTGTCTAACTACCTGACCTACGCCATCTCGGAGATCGTAACATGGCAAGGGTATGTTCTTGGATCATGTTTCACTATGTTCTTCGCTTCCTGAGTTTGTGCGCAGGATTGGCGATCTGGTAAACAAACTGCGGGTGAACACGCTAGGCTTGGATCCACTGACCATACGAAGTGGACCTGGTTTAATCGACATGTTGAAGATACCGTGGACATATTGCATCAGCCTGGGCTAGTGCCGCAACCGAGCGATTGGAAGAGTCACATAGGTGTGCTCTCTACGGGGAACTATTGAAGCGTTTGCTGACAGTTATGTATAGATATGGTCGGATTCTATTTCTTAAGGCGTTCTGTCAATTATCGTCCTTCACCAGAGCTACAAGCATTCTTGGATTCAGGGAAACCTCCTATTTACATTGGGTGCGTAAGTTGTCCCTGTAGCAAGAATCATGCTTGACTGATATGCTCCGATGCCTAGGTTTGNCTCTGTCGCCATTGAAAACCCAGGCCTGATGACTCGTGAGTGCACCCACCCTTATCCTCGCTTAGGTCCCTGAGGCTGAATTTCTATTGAACAGGAATGATCTTTGAAGCTACTGGAAGAGTTGGGGTCCGAGTGTTACTTGCTTCAGGATGGAGTGCCCTAGGCAGTGATGTCGACAAACTCCCCCCGCACGTCTTCGTGGTGGGCAATTCCGTTCCTCGGGAGTGGCTGTTTGATCAGGGTCGTGTCTGTGCTGTAATTCATCATGGCGATCCTGGCATCACAGGATTAGGTCTGGCACAAGGCCTTCCAACATTGGTGATTCCCTTTGTCGGTGATCAAATGTTCTGGGGTGAGTATAAACTAGAATCTGTTTCCCTCAAACATTCATTAACCCTTTTTGTTCTATAGGGAACGCGGTTTGCAGAGCGGATGCAGGACCGGAACCCATCCTTCCGGAGCATCTTAATACCGATAGCTCAGTGCAGCAATTCAAGTTCTTCTCGACCCCTCAATCTGTGAAAGGNCTCGTAAGATGGCAAACAAGATAAGAGAAGAGGTATGGTCTTCTCAAAGTGTTACCTACCTCAAATGGGATTACTCATATTCTGTACCAAAGGATGGTGTGAACCGTGGTGCCGAGAGTTTTTACAAGCATTTACCTCTGAAGAATATGCGTTGCGACCTTGATCCCTCTAGAGTGGCAGTATGGTGGTTGCCTAAATATGTAAGCAGTCCAGACTAGGACACAAAGTACCAACTCATTCTTTGAAGTGTYTGAGAGTCAGTGCCTTCGCGGCGCAAGTCCTGCTGGATGCAGAATTCATTGAATTGAAGCATCTTGCAGTTCATCGTAGGCCGTCTCCGGTCTATAAGCGGTTTACATAGTGTCTCATGCTTCGCTCTAGGACATACGGAATATTACACGAAGAGAGACAGCAGTGATCCGAGAGCTGGCGGCGTCGTGGCGATCTTCTGGATGCTCACCGACTTTTCAACCAGTGTCGCCCAGTTTTTCTCGTTAGTGTTTCCCCTTCTCTATCCCCCTCCTTGATCTGATAGAAAATATTGTCTGGACTTCAGTGCTCCTAATCGAACTGATATGAAAGCAATCGTATTTGCTGGCCCAAGAACTGCGGCTAAAATCATGGACTCATTCCACGGTGGTCTTGACAATTTCCCGGCATGGTATGGCACCGAAGTGCGCAAATCGAGGAAAGTGACAGATCTGAAAAGYGGGTTCCGTGAGGGAAGCAGAGTTCGTGGTCCTCCATTGCCTGCTTTCACTCTCATATTTACGTTTTGACCTAGAGTTTTGCTCACGGCTGCTACGATGGTATCACTGGTCTAGTCCGAGAACCAATTCGAGGCGCTAAGAAAGACGTAAACGTTTTTGTGTTATCGTGTCAATCGAAAGCTAATCGATAATCTAGGGACTCGCAGGGGCACTAATGGGAGGCGTCCGCAGTTGTGAGAATCATGTGCAATTACACCTCGTGCTTGTCAGTATTGCTCACTGTTTTCATATGCAGGCTTCAACCTGGCTATATTGCCGGTGGCAGGAACCATCGCTTTTGTCGCGCACCCTGTTGAAGGTGCTTTAAAGAGCATTGTTTCCATAGGATCCTCAGATAAGCCTCGGTACTTCGATGCACGAGTTCGTCAAGGGAAGGAAGCTGCACAGCGGGCCAATCCCGCTGAGAAGGAGCGAATTCTTGCGACATTCAGACATCTTGCCCAATCCACGAGTGACAGGCAACGACAACTCGTTAATAACACTTCCGAACCCGATCTGTTTGTTGAAGGGTCTTCCAAACAGAGTTACAGCTCCGAACCAGATTTGTCCGTTGAAGGGTCTTCCCAGAAGGGTTACAGTGCATTTGCACCAGAACATTCTCCCAAAGTGTCCCCCAAGGCCTCCCAATCCCATGATTATGACGAACCTCCCCCTCGGTACTCTGCGGCGCTCACATCGAGTGGCGTAAATCGTCATTCACGGGCTGAAAGCTCTTCTTCTGGGGCCGCAGGTGGATCTATGCACTCCAGACCCTATAGCTCTTCAAGTAGATATGGCAGGAGCTCTGTCCTGTCCGCAGAGACTCATCATGAAGAACCGCCACCCACAATAGCTGAAGAATATACTAGCTCGGGTCCTGAATGGGAATTGGCCGAGCCCAAAAGGAGACCCACAAARAATTGAAGAATATGACTTGTATGTTATTTTATGAAATGGACTCGTTATTTGTTCGTAGTAGTGCAGAAAATGATCAGTAGGTCTCGGAGTGTACTGTTGTTACATAAATAATACCTGTAATATTTATTCGTGGATAGAGCAATTGGAAATATGATAGAGAGGGGATAGTAGATACAGGCCGGGAGGATGAATGCATGTTTACTTTCGCACCTTCTTCCCCGACTTCTTATCTGCTTTCTTTGCCCAGTTCTTGTCAGCCTTATGTGTATTCACGTCCGCCAGCCTTTTCAGCATGAGGTCATTCCCATACTTTGCCTTGAACCACATCCCAACCTTTGTCCCAAACTCGACGGCCTTATCCTCATCGCCCAACGCCACATATATATCCATCACCGCTCTTAAATGATCGATGTAATCAGGACATGTTTCCAATTGCTCAATCTCCAGGAGATTGACAATTTCCAACAAGGATTCCAGCAAGACTGCGCCACTCATCTTGGGGTTCAACAGCCATTGTGTAACGCGTCGAGAGGCTCCACTATGGGTGCTCGATCGAATTTTCTTTCTTCGAGCGTCGGAAACCTGTGAATTGGAACAACTTCGGCAGATGCATTTGGTTATGCCGTACGGATCGAGCTCGCGTTGACGTTCGGCGGCGGTACAAACGAGTTGCCCGTAGGATGTAGTGATCTCTTCACCCTGCTTAATATCCCGGACGGCATGGAGACTGAGAGAAAACGACGCAGTGTCCCAGTGATAAAGCGTACTGGGGGAGCAACTAGTAAGGTACATGGTCAGCACAACGAGTATGCTGGGAGAGTTGTGTCCCACCTGTGGTTCATTCTAGACAGATCGTTGAAGACACCACTGTACATCCCTTCGTCACGGTCTAAGCACGGTCAAGGTCAATGTGAATCGTTCGCGATTGAAGATGGTCAGCGCACTGTTATCCCTGAGCCCAAGACCAAATCCATTTGTCCTCACTATTCCCAAGATGGGACCACTTCCATCGTGCTTGTGGCTGTTGCACAGCGCCATCAACGCTTTCCGGTGACTCTCAGTCATTCTGGTGAGTAGGATCTCCAAGTTTCGCTCGCTCTCGTGCATGATGGCTTGCATCATCTGTTCCCTGGTGAAGTGAGAAGGGAACTGATCGATGGAAGTTTCCCTTCCCATCGCTCTGGTACTGACAATCAATGCACGTTCTGCCAATATAAGGTCGCCTGCTTTCAGATTGCGCGCAGCGAACATCCCCTTGCCCATACCAGGGCAATCCCTAATCTCATAGGTGATCTCTCCGGGAGGAGGACGAGGGATTGGCTTCGGGAAACCTGGCGTGTTGTGGATCTGACGCTTGACGCGCCCTGTCACCATGCATTCTGACCAGCCGTCTGGGTTGTCGGACTCAGAAGTATAATTCGGGACTCTAGTCATGAGTACCATGTTGTCTTCATGGTCGAGTTTATTGGGATCAATGACTTTGATCTTGTGTTCGGTTTCTTTGTATCCGGTGATGTCCTCTGTAACATAGTGGGATCTATAAACAAGCAAAGTATGCAATGTCTTTCGACATACCCTGTTTTGCTTTGGGTCCGTACGCCAATGCTCCTCCGACGGACCTATCTGTATTGTTTGCTTTATTGGAATCAAGTTCTAAACTGCAAAAGAAAGAACATACATCTTTCTACCAACGCTCGCTGCTCTCGTTCCCTTTTCGTCAAATCGGAACCACTGGCGGCACTCATAACGACGGTTAGAACGGTTAGCAGGTAGAAAAAAGAACGTGGATGTTTGAGATTGAGTTTATTGTTGAAGTCTAGCGTGTTCTTTCTTCTCTCGTGACCTGACTGAATTGGATTCTTCTATTGTATTTCGGTGGTTAAGTACTGCGTTTCCAAGGGTATCACTGAATAGAAAATGCTCAAAACCGAAGGCATTTAAGTATAATTGTTCAGGAAGAAGGAAGTGTGCAATGGAGTCGTCATCACAGCGGTTCATTCTCTGGAACCGAACACAAGAATATGAAGAAATCTGAGAGCATCTATCCGCAGCGATTATATAGCCCTTAAATAGAGGTATCAGTAGATTTACTTTGGTGGATGGTGGTTTTTGGGTAAGTATCACTGTATCAGCAATTGCTGGATTACTATTTGTCACGATCGCGACGAGTCATCGTATCAAATATACCTCGGCCTATCACTCTTGACCATCTACATCGACGCAGTCGCCTGAGAGTTTTACTTCCAGTGTCTGATTTGCGGAGATCCCCAAATTCCAATGCGACGATCCTCTCATAATAACCCTCTCTTAGCCCGCTTCCATTATTCTAGACAATTGTCGTTTCCAACGCAATCCAAACTGGTTCTTTGCATCTGATCAATGGCGAAGCGTCTGCATTAATTATCGAGTGCTATCTTCTTATTCGCAGATCTTCCCGGAAAAGTTAAACAAAGGGGGAACATCGACTTTCAGTCAAGATACGTTTTACCTTTCGATACTCTAGTGCAACGACCGTAAAACATCTTAAGAATCCGCTGGATCAGTCCATTCCTAGGTCCATGATTTTCAAGATGCGTCTCAGGGGTTTTCTGCAGTGTCCCCTTGCTCCATGCTCCACTCTATCCAGCGGTGTGGAAGAAATGGGGACGCCTTTGTACCTGTGCTGCATCTAACCATGTCCGAAAGACGCAGGAAGTTAGCTCCAACGAGTTATACTCTAGAAAAGGATACCCGCTCCTCTTTCCGAATGCGCAGCCTACTGTGAACGGACTGAAACAGGCCCGTAAGAAATCCAAGCCTCTTACGGGCTCTAGAAAGATCTCACGCTAAAATTTATGATCATTTTTTCATGATGAACACTAGTAAGTTCCTGTGTATCCCTCCCGGAGCTGTACAAGGTTGTAGAAGGCATCTTTTAATTTGAGGGATTTTCGTTTATCCTATGTTGTATCAAGTTTTTCTCGGGTAGGACTCTGCTCCCGAATTAACCCGTTGTGTACTGAAGCTTTTTTGACAGTTTGAGCAACGATCTCAAGTGGTCGTCTGGGTCTTTCACTTCGAGAAGTTTTTNGACTACAGTTTTCTTCCCCAAAGCAACACTTCCATTTCATTTGCCATCTATATCAGGCTCGATATGCGCGTGGCCATAGTGTTGGTCCTAGTATCTAAAATTCGTGGGTTAAAACCACACTTCTTATCCTGTTTCCCCTTCCGTCTGCCTGAAACCCCGCAATAAATCTCCTTCATTTGGGGAAGTATCGCATCAGAACACCGCGAGCTCTTACTCAACCTTCACAGTTTCCCCCCCTTCTCATTGTGTCCAGGATACCGCCATTGTACTGTAAGGTGTCGGCCGAGCTACAGGCGTGGATATTCCTGTCTAGTAATTGTGCGGTAGAATCATGGAACGTTCTTCCAATTTCCAACAACTTTAAGCTCAAGGGAGGCCGAACTAGAATCCCACCGATTTTTTTTGGTATAACGGTCAAATGCGAATAAAAGGGATCGATTTATTTCATCTTTCAGCATCCTTATCCTGACTGCAGCAGTACTAGTACACCTTCGTGCCAGGATTCAGCCACAATTTACAGAGGTTTCTGTGTTTTTAGGCGGCCTGCGATCCAGCCTACCGTTACTTTACATTCAAAACCATGTCCTCCCCTGTAAAATATTTCCGCTAAAATCCTTGGCGTCGAATACGATCCTGACCATAGCTACTGATTACAGTTTAGTACGGTCTACCACCCTGAAGAAAACCCGCGTACGCCACGTCGCACTCCGATGGCTTGTAACTTTTGTCGAGGTGAGCTAGCAGCAACTCTCTGAGTTTCACTTGCCCTGACTAAAGTGCATAATCTTTTGAATCCAGGACGAAAGCTCAAGTGTGACGGTATGCGCCCCTCGTGCATGAACTGTTCTCGCCGCAATATCGCATGTGCTTATACCCCAGTGTACGTTATTCCCCCTGCCAGGTTTCCGATTGAAGATGATGCTCACATGAATTTTTACGCTACTGAAAAGTAGTAGTAGCACTTCCCAGTCGAAATGAGATGCTACGCGTCCATTCTTCTTGACGTTCTTTATCTACCTCCATTTCTATAATAATAAATGTGACTTCCCCCTGGTTTTGTCTTACGACAAGATATGAAGGAGACGAACTCGCTTATCATAACATAACACAAGTGGAGGACCCGTAAAGCTCCTACAGACCCCCCAAATCTAGCCTAAAGTACGCTAAGTTTGGGCCCTCAAATATGCTAAGTCTGACAAGGAATGTCATGTGTCTGTCAAAAANGTCGCTCAAAAATTCAGAAAATATTTCAGTTGTATTTGGAGTGCCGCAATCCCTGCAACAGAAAAGTTGTTTGCATGAGGGATGCAACGCTTATGTCATGTGATCGTCGAGCCACAGCTTGCGAATAAACCCTACCTTAGCTGGAGACTCTCATCTGCCTATCCTAACAATTTCAGTATGACATCCCCGAGTGAGTCCTACTACTCTTCCTTCATCATCCACACACTGACCTCTTGAAGCCTTTCCATACAGCCAATCCGAACTCGAGAATGCCGGTCTTTGGGGCGATGGCGAGCCCCTAATTATTTATGTTTATCTATGTGACACTTACAATGTCACCCTTAATAGGCGTTTCTGAGATCGCAGCGCAGATTATTAAGACGATGAGAGAGCACCCAGAAATTTTGAGCGAGTCCCTAATTTATTGTTATGTCTATACCACACTTACCACTGTCCGTTCAGAACTCCCACTTTTCGCTCTCCGGTGCACAAACTCCTGGGGTCACAAGCGCAAGAGCCACAGCTTCCCCACCACAAGTGACGTGTCTGTGATGTCCTCCTACTCTACCCTTGCTAACGATAGCAGTGATACCGCCGCTGCCTCCCAGTACGGCCCCAATGAGTACGAGAGGATGTTGTACTATAACGGCATCGCTGGGGTCAGCGACCACCCGGAACTCGTTTATCGTTCGGATTTCAAGACTWATGGATATACAGGGTTTGTTGACAGACTTTCATAGAGAGAGAATGGAATATGAAGGGAAAAATAACAAGTAAAGAGACAAACGGACCGAGGTTAATTAATCTGGAATTCTTTGCCTTCTAGAAGAACGACAAGCAGTGTTGGGGTATCTTGCAAAGTAACAAACCGTCTCTCCATTTAGAACTGCATTTTTTGTCCTTTACGTACTACAGTAACTGTACTAGAGGATTGTCGTCCTTAAATTGTAAAATAACAGATGAATCCTTCATGAGCTCCAGCTTTGCCGCCATTAAGACGGCTCGGAGAGTTAGAACAGCATCGATAACCTCCCATTCACTTTGTTCGGCGCTCCCAGGCATTTCCTTCCAACGAGACTCCGAAAGCAAGCTTGTGGCACTCATGAAGCTGGGACTAGAGCGGTACGGATCTGCATCGTTACCTTCTTTGCCATTGATGCTTTCTTCTTGTAGCACGTCTTCGGATCCCAAGTCAAGTCGCGACATGTACGCTTTCAAAAAATCCATCCGTTCCTTCTTCCAGCCTCTCCTACAGATCTTATTCACAGGCATCTCGTTATACTCCGCTGCAGCATCTAACCTGGCTGGAATGGAGAGCTCGTCAGATGTAGGCTCCTTTCCTTCGACCGCTCTACCCAACATATCTGCATGCCGGGCGATCCAAGTGTCCAAGAACATAATCTGCAACCACACGATTTGCGAAAAGTACTGCACATTTGGGCTCTTTCTCTTCCAATACTGAACATCCTCTGGCGTGGACATTGTTCCCATCTTGAGAGCATTGTGGAGGCATTTCATGATAGGAACTTGATCTGTGGTAGGAAGTGGGGAGTCGGGATCGATGGACCAGTATTTGCACATGGAGTGAGTAAAATCGGCAAGTGGNCTGATGAGCCATCCGTGGATCCCACCCTCACCACGATCAAGCCTAGATAAAACAGCACGCTCTTGTCTCACCAGGACAGCATCGTCAAGAATCTGTTTGACAATATCGTCAGATAACATCGTGAACCCACACCGCCCTCCGTCGAGGGTCTGGAAAGCTCTTTGAGATGAGATTTGTCGATGCTTGGGAAGCCACGATGCTATCGAGTGGTGTGGGAATGCGAGCGAGACGGTGTGGTTATCGATGAAGGAGAGTAAGAAGGGGAGGAAAGGGGTCGAAGGTGGTCGTGCGCCCTCCATCTGCCTCGCCTCCTCTGCTTCATCCATCGCATAATCCACAGCCCGATCATGCGTCGGATTGGGAACCCACTCGGATGGATTCTGCAGCTGTTGCAATCTGTTCTGGACAGAGGATATCCAACATGTAATGTGCCCATACCCGATCTGTCGGGATGAATCCATGACGACGTCGGAGAATGTGAGAAAGCCCTCTGCGAGAAGAAGATGGAGTGCTATCTCATCCTCTATGTAAGACCGAAGTTCATGCTTGTGCCCACTTTTTTGAAGTAGGCTAATGCTGGGCCACGGTACGAGACGGAGGAGAAACTGCACACGTTGTTTTCTGCAGCCATATCAAAGACCCTGTCTTTAACGTTTATGGTAGCAAGGCTCATGTTCATGAGAATACCACAAAGAACTAGGTCTTTGGCATAGATCTGGAGAGAGGGGGCGTCAAGCGAGGAAGGCAAGGTGTCTGCATCGATAAAATCATGGTCTCCTGGTTGGGCAGGCTGAAAGTGGGAGAAGGAAGAGGATATTGATACAGGAAGCAAAGATGTCCGATCTGCATTCCGGGTCACTAGGATAGTCCAGAGGTAGATACCCATTCTCGAATGGACACCTCATTTCGTTTCTCTTCCTCCGCAGGGCGAAATAATAACACATCCCCAACGAGATCTGTCATCATATTACACCACGTCGCTTTCGTTCTCACCCTCTCCCTCTTCTGTACTCTGTCTAATTCCGTTTCTGCCTTCTTCAAGATCATCAACTGCTTATCAGTCAATATAACAGGATCGCCGTTTTTGAATCGGATTTTGATTTCACCAGGCCACGTCTCCTGGGAGACACTCGAATCCAGCTCACAGTCCACCGCTAGCTTGTCTGTGATGGAATATTCTGCCCGGTTGACAAGAGCCGGGATGCCATTGATGCTCAAAGTAGGTTGGATGTATTCGGCGTGAAGGCGCCATGACCGGAAGGACCAGTACCGGTTCATGCTCGACCATCGACCGATTGCAGCTTCATTGACTTTGTGTAATGAGGATGGAGAGGCAGTGTATTGCTGAAGTACTTGTAGTAGTGCTACGATGAACGCAGCGGAAGCGAGTGCGAGTGCAACGAGTTCTGTATCCCCCATTCGTTGTTGGCGAATCTAGGAGACAATTCAGCAAGGCTGAGCGGAGGAGGAGGACTAGGGAACCTACTGACAATGATTGAGAAGAAGAGAGGGCTATACCCTAACCATTCGTCATTCAGGCCTATATCATGAAAATGAAACAGAAACGACGACCCCTTTCCAAAACTGAAGATCGACAATCTTTAGTGCACAATCAGAAAGAGCCACACAAAACATTGGATGACCCTTTGCATTACTCCAAAAGTAAATGAAGAGTCGTTATTGGAAGTAGATCTATGAGTTGTAAGATTCCCAATCTGTTTCGCACTGCATTTGCAAGCGATGTCCCCTCCATCTGTCAATGCGGATGTGTTCTAGCTGTATTTTACAAGTATAAATGAAAAGTGATGGAGTGGACAGCTTTGTTTTGATTTTGAGGAGGACATGGGGCAACCAGTGATAGACGACCCTACCCATGACTTCATGAAAGGAGGCGATTTGAACTCGGCTAGTGGTAGTTTATTTATCTCGAATCTAAGGGTTGCATGCCTGCGTTGGTGGATTAGGCGCCTCAGACAGACAAGAAGGCACAACCTCGTTGTCCAAGATGCAGATTTTCATCCAACAAGCCCTCTTTTCAGCGGTGCGAACTAGTTCGGGGGGATCCCTTCCTCTTCGCCCATCTTCTAATAAATAAATACACATGAGTGTTGTGGCGAAAGAACAGATGTTTGGCAACGTACTGCCCATATTGCTACTGATCAATCCTTGGTTATAGGCACTGGAACCAGACGAAGCAGGAAACTTGTCGACTTGACCATGCAAATAACTAGCGGACGAGTTTAACCAATGCCAGGAAAATCAGACCCGTCTTGAAGCATTAGTCTGTTCAATGTGTGCGAGTCATTGTTGGATATCCACATTCCTTCTTCGACGGAAGGAGCCAACGGCAGGGGAAGAATACTTGGACAGTAACAGCAGTTTTACTAGTGGTATCGTATCCTTTGATACTGTTATAGAGAAAGTTCATGAGTTTTAGAAACTGGTTTAATTAGAAGGACGAGGGAATGCATACTCAAAAANTGCGTGATACAAAAATGCCGACTGGCCCCGAAAGTGGTTTCGTTCAATTCCGACGAGAGCTCAGATGTATCCTTTCTTCGAAACATATAAGAGTTATGCAAGTCTCTTAAACTTCAAATGTTAGGAATAGACAGGCGCCAAATGAAGAATGGCATAGATGGGGGAAAAGTAACAAGTCAAGAGACAAACGGACCGAAGTTCGTTGATATGTATTTCTTTGCCTCTACTACTTGACGCTACGCACCGTTCTCGCTATACAGCTTCATTAGAGCCAAATTTTCTCACCTTAACGTTGAATTACTCTACTGATATAGCAAACCCTTTTACCTGGAATGCACTCAAAACCCTTCAAAAGCACCTCAGTCTCTCCACTCTAGCCGCCACTCGACGGTCAAATGACAACTGGCTTGAATGCTGGCCATTCTTAACGTGCTGATAAACATCTGAACATGTCTATGGTCAAACCGATGCTTGCATGATCATGGTGAGTAGAACTCTGATGGTGGTACCTCAGCGGCTCGACGCGGCTCGATATCCAGGCGCAGCTGCTGCAGCCTGCACAGTGCAAAAAAAAAAAAAAAAAAAAAACG
>LBLO01000508.1:0-23241 GCA_004354395.1 Chondrostereum purpureum | reverse complement strand
CTGGTAGTACTTCAAANTCCCGAGTGATGACCACTACACTATAGCACCATGGTGTAAGTCACATTTTATTTGTAATATATTACTCATGCAAGTAGCATCTAATCGCCAGGTTCACAGTACAATTACATTATTAAAAAGCACAGTACACAATGCGCTATGTCAAAGTATGATACTATTGAGCTTATGAAGAAATTGTCTAGTCAAGAGGTTGGCTTGTAATGAATCTGCTTGATGATGTAAACAATCTACTGCTCCGCCACGACCAGGTTGTGTCTGAGATAAAGGCTGTTGAAAGGGAAAGGAATGGGACATGTGCATGTAGATAATTCCATATCGTTCCAATACAGAAGGAAGGATGAGATCATGGATGTAGACTATAGATAAAACAGATGAGCATGATACTATAGCGATGTAATGTCCGTTTACCTTGTGTGTTATAATAAAGTGCCCAAGGATCGGATATTCGAGCGAGCAGGTCATCTACATCAGCAAAGGTTTGCGAGGGTTTCCAGCATTCCGGAGTCATAAACCAGCTCCCATGCCATACAATCGTCTTGTGTTTCAGTTTCCAATCACGTCGAACATTGAGCAGAGAAGTCTCCAATTCTGAAAGGAATACAGTAAGAGTCACATGGAGGGCGGCGTTGGTTATGCGTTGAGCAGATAGCGTATGGGAAGGTATGCGTATTCGAGACGATCTATTTTCGGGCTGCGATAGGTAATTGGTTTCTGGATTTTCGTATAGTTGGTCAATGAAGGACCAGTTGCGGGAGTAGTAGGTCCATGACGGAGCAGGAATAGGTCCTCGGTTGATCACAAGGATGTCGGTCTTCCTCGCTTTCTTCGTCCAATGAACTTCGTTGGTTCTGATGGCGGTGAAGGKATGGATTTGGGGGTGGAAGTACACAGGGTCTTCGGGGTTAGGAGAGTAGTATAGTCCACTCGAGAGCACGAATCGTATGACTGAAGAACCTGTTGCAAGCATCTCGTTTGGGTCGGGAGGGGCATAGGCTCTCTCGTTGTAAACACCAATCGAAGAAACAGGTGAAAACTTTATAAGAGAGTCAGGAAAGGATTTTTANCAGACGTGATGGAAAGTGCAGAATTTCGCCCCGTGGGAGCAAGGATAGTCGTTTCCGTCCCGTTTTGCCAAAGCTCCGAGCCAGAGCAAATGGAGAAAGAATGTTGTTTCTGAGCCAACGAGTAGAACAGTCTTTGAAGCAAACAGAGCACAGAGTTTTTCCAGCGAGAGATGGGTGGCCAATGGTGTCTCTAAGGGTGATAACTCCAAGGATGGATTGAGGTGAAGTTTCTCGAGAACAGCGTGTAGGCTTTTTGTGTCGATTCCCTCTCGTTTAATCTTTCCTGCTCGCAAGAGTACGAGCACCAGTAAAGTCAGTAAAAGCAAGGKCAGAAGCTTGAGGATTCGACGACGCGTTATCATGGTGGTCAGAACGAGAGTTGCGCCGGAGTTGGCTAGATCCGATCCTATTACTGTTCGTTGTCTACAAACTTTCTAATAGTTGTGATCTGTGACACTATTATCGTTACCAAGTGCAGTGCACTTACTGCTTAAACTTCCACATTCATCCTCATCGTCGTGTACGATGGCGGACGACTTTCTGCGGCTGGTGTCGCAAGCGAATCCAGCCACGCGGCAACAATATCAGCCAGCAAATTCAAACAACGGCTATCCACCCTCTTCTTCCTCAGCCGGCCTGGATAACCAGAGCAACCGGCCCTCCAACAACCTCATGGATCCCTTCTTCGACGACGAGGATGACAATCTCCCAGACTCTGCCTTTGGGATTACGCCAGGCGCGATGCACTCACAGGACAGTGGCCTTCCTCTCGCAAAGTCCGCAGCAGCACCCGCAGGCCATTCCAAAGTCACACTCGCAGAAGGCGTTCCCCAGGGCTGGAATTTCGACGACGACGACCTCCAACCAAACTCACGGCCATTCCAGGGCTCAGCAACCTTTAACGGCATACCACCATCCACAGAAAAGACATCCAAACCTCCAAAAAAGCGTTGGAAACTCGAATGGCCGTGGAATAAGCAAAAGGTCTACACAGGCGAACGGGTCATTGCACTCAACAATGCAGATGCAAACATCGAATTCTGCAGCAACTTTGTATCTACTAGCAAGTACAATCTCGCCAGCTTCTTCCCCAAATTCCTGTTTGGTCCGTCTATCTCTCCATCTTTCAACTTTCACCAATTGCTTACCTCTTTCTCAAATACAGAGCAATTCTCCAAATACGCCAACCTTTTCTTCCTCTTCACCGCCTGCATCCAACAGGTTCCTGATGTCTCCCCTACCAACAAGTATACCACCATAGCCCCACTAGCCGTTGTGCTTTTTGCTTCCGCCTTCAAGGAGGTTCAAGAGGACATGGTACTATCGTCATCTTTCTTCTCGCATCCACTCAATTAATGAACCCCACAGAAACGGCATCAATCCGACTCTGAGCTCAATGCACGCAAGACAAAGGTTCTCGATGCCCAAGGACAGTTCATGGAGCGCAAATGGAAGGATATTCACGTTGGGGATATTGTGCGGTTAGAAAGCAACGACTTCATTCCTGCAGATTTGGTCGTGATCAGCTCGAGTGAACCCGAAGGATTATGTTATATCGAAACGGCCAATTTGGACGGGTGCGTGTTCGGCCTCTTTCCAGCATAGAGTCAATGTTTACTTAGGATCTTGGCTTTGTAGTGAAACAAACCTGAAGATCAAGCAAGCTTCCCCACAAACGTCCTCTATGACTGCCCCCAATTTGGTCATGGGACTGCGTGGCTCTCTCCGTCAAGAACAGCCCAACAACTCCCTATACACCTACGAAGGCACACTGGATCTCATCACCCCCCAAGGAACACCGAAGCAAGTCCCTCTTGGCCCCGACCAAATCATTCTTCGTGGTGCTCAACTTCGCAACACTCCCTGGCTCTATGGCCTCTGTGTATTCACTGGACATGAAACCAAGCTGATGCGGAACGCGACGTAGGTGAATTGATCCCAGTTTCTAATGAGAACTAAATCACGTATCAAACAGTGCGGCCCCAATCAAGAGGACAGCGGTGGAGAGACAGGTGAACGTCCAGATCGTGTTCCTCTTCATTCTGTTGCTTGCGCTATCCATTGGTTCGACTGTTGGAAGTTCGATTCGGGAGTGGTTCTTTTCGAATCAGCAGTGGTATCTTCGAGAGCAGAGTTCGTTAGGTGGAAGAGTAAAGGGTTTCATTGAAGGTGCGTTACCATAATTCTATTCGACGTGCTACGCTAAATGCTTTACAGATATCCTCACGTTCATTATTCTCTACAACAATCTCATCCCCATCTCCCTTATCGTCACTATGGAAGTCGTCAAATATCAGCAGGCCCAACTTATTAACTCCGATCTGGACATGTACTACGCCAAAACAGATACCCCTGCGCTCTGCCGCACCTCGTCCCTCGTAGAGGAATTAGGACAGATCGAATATGTGTTCAGCGACAAGACGGGCACACTGACGTGTAACGAAATGGAATTCCGGTGCTGTTCGATCGCAGGAGTAGCTTATGCGGAGGTCGTCGATGAGACCAAACGTGATGACGAGGAGGATGGCAAAGGAGATGGATGGAAGACGTTTGCAGAGATGAAGTCGCTTTTGGACGAGCCCTCCGGTGGGAATCCCTTTGCAGATACACCTGGCTCGTCCTCGGAAAGTGAGCGACAGAAGGAGGTGATCAAGGAGTTCTTGACATTGCTTGCTGTTTGTCATACGGTCATTCCCGAAGTCAAGGATGGGAAAACGATATACCAGGCGAGCAGTCCAGATGAGGCGGCGTTGGTGGCTGGTGCAGAGTTGCTTGGGTATCAATTTCATGTGAGTTTATACCGTTCTCGTACCCCTAAGGATAGTCACTCACATAGTTTCTACGTGTAGATGCGGAAACCCAAGTCAGTGTTCGTCAATATACAAGGTCAATCACTGGAATTTGAGATCCTTAACGTGTGTGAATTCAACTCCACTCGCAAACGGATGTCGACTGTCGTTCGGATGCCCAACGGAAAGATCAAAATTTACTGCAAAGGTGCCGACACTGTCATTCTGGAACGACTTGGCAAGAATCAACCGTACACGGAGAAGACACTTGCACATCTCGAGGTACATTTGTTATTATTATTATCACACACATACTGACATTCTCGTGATAAGGATTACGCCACAGAAGGGCTCCGAACGCTTTGTATTGCCTATCGTGACGTTCCAGAGCAAGAATACCGACAGTGGGCGGCCATCTACGACCAAGCGGCTGCTACCATCAACGGACGTGGCGATGCACTGGATCAGGCTGCGGAGCTCATTGAAAAGGATCTATTCCTGTTGGGCGCCACGGCAATTGAAGACAAACTCCAAGATGGTGTCCCAGATACGATTCATACGCTGCAGATGGCTGGCATCAAGNCATGTCGTTGTTGCGCGAGTTTTTCGGTGGTGCTGTATACTGATACAATGGGATTTGGTGTAGGTTTGGGTGTTGACAGGGGACAGACAAGAAACCGCGATCAATATCGGGATGTCGTGCAAGTTGATTTCGGAGTCGATGAATCTAGTATGAGATCTTGATGTGGTTGTTCTCGTTTTCCTCTCTGATAACTCCTCCCGTAGGTCATTGTCAATGAGGAAACTGCTCAAGACACCGAGGAGTTCCTTAACAAGCGTTTGTCGGCGATCAAGAATCAACGAAGCACCGGCGAGCTGGAAGATCTGGCTTTGGTCATTGGTGAATACCCTTGAACTCCTAGTCTTTGCCCCGATCTCTAACCAACACCTCATCAGATGGCAAGAGTTTGGGTTTTGCCTTGGAAAAATCAATATCGAAGACTTTCCTTGAACTAGGCATCATGTGCAAAGCGGTCATCTGCTGTGCGTATTCTTCATCTGGACTCCAAGTGCATTTTCCGAACATTCTCGTTCATTCTAGGTCGTGTTTCGCCGCTGCAGAAAGCCCTGGTTGTCAAGCTAGTGAAGAAAAACCAGAAGGCTATACTGCTGGCAATTGGTGATGGTGCAAACGACGTTAGTATGATACAGGCTGCTCACGTCGGAGTTGGTATTTCTGGTGTCGAGGTCTGTTTTCTCGTTCCATTTTCTATTCAAAAGCCATAGACTCAACCTACATATTTAGGGTCTTCAAGCTGCGCGGTCAGCAGATGTTGCTATCTCTCAATTCCGCTTCCTCAAGAAGCTTTTGCTGGTTCATGGCGCGTGGAGCTACCGACGGTTATCCAAACTCATTCTTTGTGAGCATCCAGCGGCAATGTCCCATATCATTGAGTTTTTACTAATGTTTATAATAGACTCCTTTTACAAGAACATTGTGCTTTATATGACACAGTTCTGGTATTCCTTCTTCAATAATTTCTCTGGTCAGATTGCCTACGAATCCTGGACGCTGTCGTTATACAACGTCGTCTTCACCGTGCTACCTCCCCTAGTCATTGGTATTTTTGACCAATTTGTTTCTGCTCGCATCCTCGACCGATACCCCCAGTTGTATATACTTGGTCAGCGGAACGAGTTCTTCACCAAGACACAATTCTGGCAATGGGTAGCCAATGCATTGTTCCATAGTCTTGTGAGTTCTCCCCCAAGGACTGGTGTTGTTTTCGTTCCTCATTTTACCTCATTTAGATATTGTACGGTTTTTCCATCATCCTCTGGTGGGGTGATCTCAAACAAACCGATGGCCTTGACACGGGGCATTGGTTCTGGGGTACTTCCCTCTATCTTGCTGTGCTATTGACGGTACTTGGGAAAGCCGCATTGGTATCCGAGTGAGTCTTGCACATCTTCTTCCGTCTCCCTATCCAAACGTTAACTAACGGCTTGTGTTCGTTTTCTAGCTTGTGGACCAAATACACAGTTGCAGGTGTGTAGTACAGCACTCACTGCCTTTTCATGTCGCGCTAACCTTAGCGAAACTAGCAATACCTGGTTCTTTCGCATTCACGATGGTGTTTCTCCCATTCTATGCTTGGGTCACTCCCATGATCGGATTCTCCACTGAATACGAGGGCATTGTCCCTCGGCTATGGACCAACGGTGTTTTCTACCTCACTCTCCTTTTATTCCCTGTCGTGTGCCTATGCCGAGACTTNCTGTTGGAAATAGTACGACTCTTCACTTCGATCCTCTTTCGATGCGATCGCTAATNCATCCTTTTCTGGGTAGCTACCGCAGAACACACCTTCCTTCGTCATATCATATTGCCCAAGAACTACAGAAATATAACATACCCGATTACCGACCTCGACAAGAACAGTGCGTTTTCTCTGCTTTTGAACTTCCTTTTCTTTACTCATACCTCTTGTAAAGGTTCCAGAAAGCAATCAAGAAAGTCCGCGCCGTTCAGCGAATGCGGCGGAACAGAGGTTTCGCTTTCAGTCAGACAGAGACCGGTGGTAAACAAGATCAAGCAAGACTTATCCGGGCATACGATACGTCCAAGTCTGATGCACGACCGTCGGGATATTGAGATAGTGAGAGTGAGAGAGGGACGTGTACGCGACCGGAGGCTGTTGGAGGAGTGGCCATGTACTGTATATCGCATAGGCATAGTTTACATATTACTTACAACTCTTTTATTTTATTTGTATCCCCGCCGCCATCGACTCTCGTATGTTTGGATCCTCCCAAGAGACAAGCGTAGTAAATGAGTCGCTAGGCGAGTACTGAGCTGTAATGTAGACAGCTGCGCCCCATGTCCCCGGGGACATCAAGTAAGTCTCAATGGCCATGCAATTTATAACAATTCTACTTGGGCTCGTCCAAATCGGACGCGTCCCAGTGGAAACCATGAAAATATCTTGGCTACGACTACTGCGTAAGGCGGAGTCGCATTGGGAAATATAGTCGATCACGAATAAACCCTGGGAATGAGTGCATCGCCAAGGTTCACTTCATTCAGACTTGGACTTGCATACGTTGCATAACGAAGGGGTATTACTATTCCTCCCTTCTGCATACGTGAGAATACCCAGGGACCAATATAGATCAGGAAGAGTCAAGCAAAACTGACATTGAGAAGTACCGCAGGAACCATGCTTGAATCTCCTTCGATCTGTCTGATATGTACCTTCCTAGTAGCAACGGAGGATATCGGGGTCTGGGGATGGAATCAGTGTCGGGGTAAACGGTATCTACGTTTACGGTAACTTAATGCCCATACGGGGATGCAATCATCGCACAGCGCCACGATGCGTACTGAATCCATCCCAAAAATCGTACAAGAACGTGGGTGGACATGGATATCTGAGGATAGCGAACAAGAAGATGAACCCCGGTATAGAAACGCGTAGTCCTTGATGACGAGGATTGGATGAGTATGATTGATCAAGTAATGCATTATATAAAAGCGTGTCCGAAAGAGTGGTAAGGACTGTTCGTGCCCATATTTACATGGAGACTAGAGGATTGCTGGNAAGATGATGTGGTGTGACTTACAAGCTTGTGTATATCGATCAGCAACAGGGAAAACTCCGGCAGGATGATGCTTGGGAGGAGAAACTTTCATTCTATGANTCGATAGACCACACTTGGAGAGTTGAACGAGGTTCCGTCAAGCAGCCGCGCGATGCAAGTATGGAGACCAGTAGATATTAGTCGAGCATGGCAGTGTATCCCAGCACAGATCGCACTTTATACAAGTGAGATGGGAACGTTTCAGCACACATTAGTAGTATATGATGCAGATTTGAAGAATCAGAAGCTTGTGAGCGGGATGCCAGACACATTCCGAAAGTGTAGGAGCTCGATTGTAAGACCTTAAGGAGAAGGAAGATATGGATCGAAGGGTCAAGGCTGTTGAGAGTTCCAATGCACCAAACATCGTCATTGGTGGTTGTCGTAGTAAAGCTATACTTAGAACTGTGGCAGACTGAAAATCTGGGGCGTATTAAATACGGGGAAAATCCTGGCTATGAAAAGGCTTGGAAAGGTGGCGGATCATGCTCTAGAAGAATATACATGGGCCCAGAGGCGGCCAGAAAGCTCTGAGGTACCACCCAAGATTTATGAAAGATGGGGATTACCGAAGAGGGTAATGTGTGACAGTGACAATAATGCGCGCGTGATTGCTAACTCTCTTGACAACGGACGAGATCATTGATTCGGTGCGGACTAACGCGATTGCAGTTTATATACAGCGCAGGGCCTTCGAGTACCTCTCCTTGCCAACAGTCTGTCTCTCTCCTCCTTTCCTTTACCGGGACTGTGTCTCACTTTCTTTTTCTTTCTTTTCTCTCCCTTCAGCCTTTTCCACTCTTTTGTTCTGCATTTTCTGCGTCCGGAACGCCATCGTCATGTCTCTCAAAGCCGAACTCGAAACATGGGCTGCAGCCTGAAAGCTTACGACGAGGAGGATTTCGAGAAGTCACTGGACATGTTCTCGGTGAGTACTATGTTTCCCATATCTCTCCATAAACAGGCGCTCACGGTCACTTGCAGCGAATCGCGGACTCTTCAAAGATTCTCACAAATATGGGTCTCATTTATGCGACACTTGGAGAGCATGAAGCAGCTGTGGAAAGATTTATCGAGGCCACTACTTTGGATAACTACCTTGCTGTCGCGTCAGTCTCCTGAACTATTGATCCTTGTTGTTCCTATCTAACCTCGCTATGAATGCTTTAGATATTTCCAGTGCGGGGTTTCCAACTTTCTTTTGGCAAGATATGATCTTGCCTTCAAGGACTTCGAAGAGGCATTGCTCTACTTGAGGGGCAATCAGGCTATGTACGTTGCTTTGTTCCCCGCACAGATTGCCAAGCCGACATAAATTCCCACAGCAACTATGAACAGCTCGGCCTCAAGTTTAGGCTCTTTTCAGCAGAAGTCTTATTTAACAAGGGTCTCGCTCAGATATACATGGGACGATTACAGGAGGGTCTCGCAGACATGGAAGAGGCAAAGAAGGACAAGGCCACTGACGAGCATAATGTTATTGACGATGCGATCGCCGACCGAGGAGAGGGCTATACTGTGTTCAGTATCGTGCGTGTCTTCTTCATATGATTTGACTCCGAACTGACCGTCTTGCATAGCCGGTCGGAGTTCTCTATCGTCCATCAGAGAAGAAGCTGAAGAACTCGGTCACCAAAGACTACATGGGTAAAGCTGTTCGTCTTCAGTGTTCTCCATATCTGTGCCTATACCTGAATGTTCAATCGTAGAAACTTATCGCTGCCAGTGATCCTGGAGATGCATTCACAACTTTCACTGGTGTCACACGTCTCAAACAAGGCATCTCCCCATCAGGTGTATTTGTTGAGAGACCTGACGATGCTGGGTTAAGTCGTAGTCAAACAGCTCCAGCCCCTACACTCCCTAGTAAGAATTATCTTTCCTGCAATTAACACACGGGNAGATGTGATTGCTAACAGCCAAATTAGGACCGGCAGGAGAATCTGACCCCAGGGCAGCTGGTCTCGGGCGCTCCAAGACTACATTGAACGTCCCAACAAACGCGAGGGAACTCACTCGTTCAGCATCGTCAGACCCATCTTCGGCACCAGCTCTTAGTCGAAGCAATACCACATTGCCACGATCCACCCCATCTAGCTCCGTAATGGGTGCCCCCGTCCGGGGATTGAGTGTCAGGAGACCAGGCGCGACGTCTCCAGCGCCGAATACCGCCCCGCCTCCTGCGCCTCCCGCGAAAGGTGCGTCATGAAGATAGTTTGACATGAACAGTATCACTTATCCAGATTTCAGACCAGGACCAATCTCGGTTAACCGAGTTTTACGATGACTATCTGGACTCCTACCAAGATAGCGCGCCTGCCCCACCTCTCCCAAGTGCCGGTGGGCCACCTGACCGTGTTGCTGCATGGGCCAGATCGAATGCAAATCCTGGCTATCCCCCGCAACGTTCAGGGTCGCGTAGCGCTCCGGGGAGTAACTACGCCCCGTCATCGTATGGTGGAGGCAGCATGCGCAGGAAACTCACGCGCAGAACAACCAGCAGTAGACAACACAGTCGTGTTCCAAGTGCTTATGAAGAGGAGGAAGAAGGCTATGCCAGCGGTGACTATGAAGATTCGCAATACGAATTAGTGAAAATTAGAGTCAAGGTATGTGAGACTCTTGAAATTAACGCAAGGTGGAGACTGAATGTGATCAATATAGCTACACTATCAAGACGATGTTCGGGGCATGGCACTAGCGCCAGAGACACCTTTCGACGAGTTCATGGAGAAAGTGACAGCCAAATTTGGGAAGAACATCAATGGCCTTGCCCTCAAGTTCAAAGACGAGGATGGAGGCAGAGTCACACTCCGCGACGAATCAGACTATGAACTTGCAATTGAAACAGCACGGGAAAGCTCTAAAGGGAAACCTGAAGGCAAACTGGAGATCTGGTGTACCGACAGTTAGAGTTGGACATTGGCTAGCGCAAAACATGCACGCGTGGGTTTTCCTCCTCAACGGATTCAGCTTGTACACTCTTTCTGGGTTCCTTTGCTTTCATAGTTATCTATTCAGTCGCGCCCTCCTATCTCTCGTTCTCATCTCGTGGCTTCCCCATCGCATCGCTCTATATATTACACTCACTCAAGCTATTCGCTTTATTCCCTTTTTGTTGCATGTTCATAGTTTTGATGTCGCTCTTTTTTTTNACCTGGCTTTTGTGCCGTTTTTTTTAATCAGTCTCCACCAAGGCTGTCATCTGTAGTAATACTCGGGCTTGTGGTTATCCCTTAGAAAACACTCAATTTCTGTGTAGTGTATGTACGTCCTGTAACCCAATGAGAACTAGTTGATGCCTCAATGTTCGGATTGCTTCTTGTCCTCTTTGGCTGCTTTCCGAGCGCGTCTCTCTTCCTTCCGCTGCCGTTTTTYCTCTTTCCGAAGCTTCTTACTGGATGAGTTTTCAGTGGGGTAGGAGTCCACCTTGTCATCGGTCCCTTCTTCTCGCTCCTCATCCTCTGCACTTGCAATGTTTACTTCCTGCTCCCGTTTCTTCTTTGCTTTCTTCTCCTTGCTATGGTCTTTTCCCGATTCCCTTTCAGCATCTCCGTCGTATGCTGATTCCTTCATAGGAGGGCTTTGAGGGGCAGGGAGAGCAGCCATGAATGCTGAAGACATGAGAGATGAAAACCGTGACAGCCCCACTCTTGTTGCCTCTGCATCAGCATCTCCCTCAGTCTCGTGTCGTGGTCGAGACGATCCCAGACCACCTCGAGATCCCAACCCGCCGCGGGAGGGCATGTCGTAGTCTTCATCGACTTCCTCTCGGGGTGAGCGTGTGGGTGGTGTAATGGTGGGAGTACATTTGCCAGTCGTCTTGGCGAGGAGCTTCTCCTTGAAATAATCTGCAACACTCTTCGCGGATGTAGTGAGTTTTTCTAATGACTCTCCGTCGTTTATAGGTGTTAGCAGTCCTCGCGGCGTCTCAGAGGGAGTAGCAGAAGAAGACGATAGACCGAGGATTTCAGATATTGCAGAGGAAGACTTGGTCTTTTTAGAAGCGATAGCTCTCGCTCGATGACTATCCATAGGGAAGAGTTAGAATGGAAGATAGAGTCTAGAGGGAGACGGCATACGCTCTGTGGCGGGGAACCAAAGGTCTCGAGGATTTTACTTCGACTTCTGTAACGGCAGGTGCAGAAACCCGGTCCTCAGATTTGATCTCCTCTTTCCCCTCAGATCTTTCCTTTTTCCGCTTCTTCGTCTTCTTGTCCTCGCCACCTTCGTCTTTCCGCTTTCGTTTTTTCTTCGATAGTTTGGGATTCTCTGTATCATCCTGAGACTCTGTAGCCGATCCCTCCTCTTCCATGGCGGACTCTTGGGCTGTCTCCTTGTTCTCGTTGAGCCGTCTGAGTAGATTTTCAAAGTCCTTGTTTTGCTTCCACGCGATGCCATTTGGATCTTTCTGGTGAGCAGCGCCGATCCCTAGCATATCAAGCTTATGAGACACTTTAATGTGTGAAGTTCGGCCCTCCCCCTCTACTCCGAGTCCCTTGGAGGTGTCCCAACCGAACTTGGAGAGATAAGTTGTCCCAAATTTTGAGGCATCTAGATAGAGTTCATTCACGGTTGATACACAGTGTGTTTATGGATGTACCCCACCATCTGCCCAAGTGAGATTCCGAGGGTCAGCAGATATTCTCTGCTTGACTTTTCGACCAGAAAGACCCATTTATGTATGACTGTAGGGAGGAGAGCAAAATGTGCTTAGTCATCCAGAGATGTTTTAAGTATATGTGGCGCCGCTGCTCAAGCGCTCAAGTTTGAATTCCGCAACCTGAAGGAATACCCGCACCCGCAAAAAAACTCCCACATCTTCTGAAATACAGCATTTGATTATCTTCATTAAAGATCACAATTCATATTACACGCCTCATAACGATTGTATTTACTGAGACCTGATAGAAGTTAAAATTTCCCGTATCAATCCAGAGCTACCCCTCCCTTCGCCATGTTCCAGCCCAACTCCTCATAAGTCCACCCAAAGACTGTCCCATCTTCGTTATGGTTATGACCAAGCATGGTTTTGTGCATACCAGGCTTTAGATGAACTTTGTTTATCGCATCCATATCTTCCGCAGAAAGCTTTACCAGCTACGAGTCGTCCATCATTAGTATAGACATCTACATTGATCTGGAAGAAACGTACAATGATGTTATCACGGATTCGTTCTTCCTTTGTACTTCGGGGAACAGCGATTACTCCCCGCTGGACAGACCAACTGACAAGAATTTGAGCGACAGAAACTTCATGCCGACTCGCTATCTCCCTGATGGTAGGTTCTTCCATAAAAACGGCTGGTGTGCGACCTGTAGAAGATCAGCGAGAGGTCCTCAAGGTTTTGGAACTCTATCCATACCAAGGGGAGAGTAAGCCGTGAGGAGTATCCCTTTCCTTTCGCAATATTCTTTGAGGTCATCTTGGGGGAGCGACGGATGTAATTCGACCTGATTGGTAGCAGGGACGACTCTACAGTGAGGAAGAAGTTGCTCAAGAGTCTTGGTAGAAAAGTTAGACACGCCAATGGATTTGACCTTTCCTGTACAGTAATCAATGGTTAGACGGTTATAACCAACCAGTGGCCAATGATGTGTGGCTTGCCTGTTTCGAGTAATTTCTCCATATCCTTCCAAGTGTCAACGACAGTTGGATGCTCGTACGGTCTGAGTACTCGCTTGGTCACTGTNAAGTATGGTGTATGGTGTGAGTGATCAGTAGCAGTTTGCGGCATCCCTAGACAAACCAGGATCAACGGCCTGCGGCCAGTGCATGAGATAAAGATCGACATATTCGCAATCAAGTTTCTTGAACGACTTCTCAAAAGCGTCTGCTACTGTCCCATGAGATGTATTGCTTGAAACGGGTTAGTCTATAGATATATTGGATTATATATGCCCTTACTTCAGTTTAGTGGTGATGTACAGGTGTGACCTTGCCAGTCCGGATTCTTTGACTGCACGGCCAACTTCCTCCTCGTTATCTGGTGAAAATTAGTCCGACCGTACTGAACAACTCAGATCAGTTTGCGCATACCATACATATCAGCCTGCAGATAATATCAACGTCATTAATGTGAGATACGTCGCGTGCATCCTTGACTTACAGTGTCGAGATGTCGATAACCATGATTCAAGGAAGTTCGAACCTGTTGTCATTGAGCTTGTCAGTCTCAGAGTCTGTCACCTCTCAGAACCCATTTTCGAACCATTTCTCTGACGAGTTCTCCATTGCCTGGTGTCCCTACCCAGCATCTAAGCAGAGTGAATAAGTAAGCGATATTCGTCGAGTACTGGTGTAAATCATACCCTAGCCCAACGGAGGGAATCTTGGTTCCATTATTTAGAGTAAAAACTGGGATCTCTGCTGCCATGGTGGGAGTTCAGAACACACTCAAGACAGCCAGCCCCTCATGACATGTAAGTACTTGAGGAATTCGCTATTCAGTGCAGATGATGCTGATGATGTGAAGACAAACGGCTCTCGGACCGCGAGGTGCAGTCATTAGTAATCACTTTTGACGCTCTCTCGATCTTGACAGGTGATTTACTGCGTAAAAGGGAGAAATGACATCTGTCGCGCGTGAAATCCGACCTTGAATATCTACTACCACCATTACGATCTCGCACGACCCACTGGCTCCGGAAGAATGGCGCTCACTAAACGCGCCACTACCTGGAAGAGCACAGAAGAAGAACAGGCGTCAGGGGACGCGTCTCCGGCCCCAACGACAGGACGCGAAAGAGATCTACAAAGCCAAAGAGATGCATTGAAAGATAAATTGGAAGGGGTGAAGAAGGTATGTTATCTAGAACTCCTTGCGGTCGTGTACTAACTCAGATAATGTTTCTGTATCCAGAACAGAGGCTCGTTCTTTTCCTCTCGCCGATTTCTGTTTCCTTTGGGACTATTTCGTATGTCTCAATGAACTAGGAGGTTTCCAAGCTGAACCCGCGCTTTTAGTTGGTATTCTTCTTGGATTTTCGCTGATACAGCGTGAGGATATCGAGCAAATGCACGCACAGTTGTCACTTATCATGGACCACTATGAAATTGACCTTCCCGATTTCCCTGACTTAAACTTCTCGGCTGTGGAGACGGAATGGAATCGTTTGCGAAGTACCATTCCAGAGGTCTGGAAATTGAATCGCGATGGAAGAGAGTTCGAAGTCGGAGAGAGGATGAAGGAGCGAGGCCTGACTGCCCAACATCCGGTTGTGCTCATCCCAGGAGTCATTTCGACGGCGAGTCCACCGAACCATGTCATTGCTTGATTCAGCAGGCTGACGATGTCTTAGAGTCTTGAGTCTTGGTCAACGTCACCTGGATATCGTACTTTCTTCCGAGAGAAAGTATGGGGAGGCTTCAGTATGATCACCCAAGTGACTTTCAATAAAGACAAATGGATCTCTTCTGTTATGCTCGACCCTGTCACTGGTCTTGACCCTCCCGACGTCAAGGTCCGTGCTGTAGAAGGAATTGATGCAGCCAGTAGCTTCATCCAGGGATATTGGATCTGGTAAGTTGAATGGTTCAGTGTCTGCATAAAACTCACGTATGTAGGGCAAAGATCGTCGAAAACCTGTCAGTGGTGAATTACGATACCAACAACCTTCACTTGGCTCCATATGACTGGCGACTATCCTACTACAACCTTGAGGTCAGGGATGGGTACTTCTCCAGGCTCAAGGCATTTCAACTTTTCCCTTCCTCTTGTGTTCTATTCTGATACTGTCTTCAGTCCACGATTGAAGGGTTCAAGTAAGTTCGATTTTAAGGCCACTTCACAATCCAGCACTTCCATGTGACGAATGAATTATCGTAGAAAGCGTCAAGGCAAGAAGACCGTCATCACCGCTCACTCGATGGGTGCTACGGTAATGCCGTTTTCTCCTTCCCGTGTATCAAATCTCTCACAATTGTTCAGATTGCACTGGTAAGTCATTCCCTATCTGAAATGACCAAAACCATGAAGAGGGAGATCTCGATTTCTTAGTACTTGTGAGCACGATTCCACTCAATGATCCTTCGCAGTCTACTAAGCTCCGCCAGTTTCAAATGGGTGGAGCATCCGGACCATGGAGGAGGGGGGCCGAGCTGGGTTGAAGTACGTATTCTGCGATTCATTGATCATGGTCACTCAGACATCTTTAGGACCACATTGAAGCCTACGTATCTATTGGGGGCACACATCTGGTATGAAGCCTTGATGTAGCTATTATATCCTCTCTCTCACGCAACGATCTCTAGGGGGTCGTAAGTCGTATATATCTGTGCGCATTGGCCAACCCTCAACATAATCATCCGCAGCCCAAGGCTATGTCGGCATTCTTATCTGGAGAAATGAAAGACACAGTTCAAGTACACCCCGCCGGAGCCTACGGTACGCCGTTCTTGTTCCACGCAGAGTCGTGTGACTCACTTCCTTGACTTTCTCTTCTAGTGCTGGAACGCTTTTTCTCGAGATCGGAAAGGAGGAAATTATTTCACTCGTGGGCTGGTAGCGCTAGTCTATGGATCAAGGTGAATTTAATCTCTAAATCCTCCCTCGTTTTGTYCATATAACGACTTGTAGGGAGGCGATACAATCTGGGGAGATGCTACCTCTGCACCAGATGATCAAGCGAACGCAGTTCATACTCATGGAGAACTTATTGCATTTCGGAAGGAGAGAGAACTTTCCGCTGAGAGCCGAGATGAGCATACACAAAATATGACAACAGACGACGCAAACGCATGGATTTTACAACACACACCCTCTACATTCCAGGTGATAGCCAGGTTCCCCCCTCATTCGATATCCAATACTAAATTAGCTATCCCAAGAAAATGATGAATACAAACTACTCCGTTGGGTTTGAAAGAAATGAAGACGTTTTGAAGAAGAATGATAACGACCATACTAAATGGACCAATCCGCTCGAAGTCAGGTAGGAGTTACCTGGTCACATAGACTTTGAGTCCTCTGAGAAATAATTGTTTCTATAAGACTTCCCAACGCACCATCCATGAAGATATATTGTGTATATGGCCATGGAAAAGAGACTGAGGTGTGATCTTCTCGTTTCCGGAAGTACAACCACTCATAAAACAAATAGCGCTCGTATTGGTATGCTCGTGGAGCTTATGAACATGATGACAATTTTGCGGATGGAAGTAACCCGATATGCACTGATCCGGACGACGATGGCTGTATAACTGCTCGGGCTCCCTTGGATCTACCATTATCTAGGAAGAGCTGGATTGATTCAGACTACACACATGAGACAATATCTCCCAAGGTAAGAAGATGAAGACCTGTAGTGTTCAGCCTAATCATCTTAGTGCGCATCCCATTAGGTCATTAACGGTGTCAAACTGGGAGAGGGTGACGGTACTGTTGGGATTTTAAGCTTAGGTGCAATGTGTGTTGAAGGCTGGAAGCGCCCACGATGGAACCCAGCTAATATCAGTGTTACCACTGTTGAGGCAAGTAAACTATAGCTGAAATATTGACTTACAGACTAAAGATTTGGCCGATAGCTCCCCCACCAACCTGTCTTATCCATGCCTAGAGGTGGCGCCAATACAAGCGATCATATCGACATTCTCGGTTCAACTAGGCTCAATGAAATCGTCATCCAAGTCGCCACAGGAGCCGGACATGAGATTAAGGATCAGTTTGTATCGAACATTCGTGAATATGCACAGAGGATACAGTGGGACTAACGAGTTACATGAATCATACAATTGCTATACTTACTTCATTATCCCTTATTGCTATAATTTGTCCCTCAACCTAGACATAATGTACAGCCTACATAACCAAGTCCCTGGTCGATAAACTTCATCATTGGTTGTGGCAAGACTGAATCGACATCCAAGTCGGCTCACTTAGGGAGACCACTGCTCACTAAGACAATGATCCTCGACGAGTACAGCGGGACCTGAACTTGAGTACAGGACCTTCCATGATTTCATTCATTCACTGCCACTGCGTTTGCGCCTTGTTATCATCAGATTCATGCGTTCGAACAATGCAGCTCTTTTGTGTTTCATTCTTCTACCTCTTCCTGTGTGGACAACTTCCCCGTTCTTCATCCACTTTGGAGATATGGTGCTTTGTCGATGAAACTACGTACTAGACTTCTCAGAATTCATGGAATCCATCAACGGGTTCGTCAGCATGAGAAAATATATCCCTCTGCATAACTACCACAGTATACATCCATCGAATCGCACATGGACATATGTGCTAAATATACAACAGTATCAAGAAGGTATTGCAGGTGACACAGAGGCGGAAGATATAAACTCAAGTTCGAGGACTGTCGACACCCCACACCCTCAAACATGCGTTCTCTAGTATTCCTCTCGGTGCTCTTCCTGAGTCTGTTCAGACAGTCCTTCGGACTCGGAGGTGCTATGCAGGGCATGGAAGATGCGATGGATATCCAGAGAGAACAACTCGAGCGACTGAAAGACTTTTTTGGGCCGCAGGCCGAGCCGTCTTTTGCCAAACGACAGTCCACTATCTCATTTGCTAACCCCAGAGCGGACGAGTTCTTTGTTGAAGGGACGACTATCCCTGAGGGTATGTCTACCTCACTACCGGCATGGATCAATGCCCAACGGAAATGCTCCTCTAGTGACCTTCGATCCTGGCCCTTCCTGGTCTGGGTTGATGCCCATATCTGGAGACACTAACGAGACGCGAAAGCTGTTCTTCTGGTAAGTGACTGTTCGTACTTACCAAATTCCCAGAGCTTCAACACGATCTCAATCGCAGGTTTTGGCCTGCAGCCAACGCGGAAAGTGCTGATGATCTCGTTTTCTGGACTAATGGCAAACTATCCTGTACTGTCTTCCGATTACATCTCTGAATACATCATAGGCGGCCCTGGGTGCTCCAGTTTAGAGGGGTTCATCCAAGAGAATGGTCCCATATGTCAATATTGAGGCTCTTCGTGTCTCAGCCTCGCTGATATTTTCCTTCACTCATAGCTTGGTCGTGGGGCCAATCAGCACCCAGCTTGTGAATTACCAGTCCTATATTTTTGTGGCAACACTACTGACCATTGCCCTAGAAATCCCTTCTCATGGACAAACCTTGCTAATGTTCTATGGGTAGAGCAGCCGGTTGGGGTATGTATATGCACGATTCATTCTCGAACGATCAGACTCGCTGAGATGACATCTTTTGGAGACTGGCTTCAGTCAAGGAGAACCAAGCATTTCAAATGACGACGAACTTGCTGAACAACTTGCTGGCTTCCTAGAACAATTTTTGGAGGTTTTCAGCGAGCTGAAAGGAAAGAGTTTCTATCTCACAGGTGAAAGTGTGCGTACAGTGTCAATGCGTTCTCTCCAACAATTTGCCAACTCACCTCCCTGTAGTACGCTGGCTTTTGTAAGTACAGGTCATACTTGAAGACTTCAGGCTGGGTTTTTAACATCTCAACAGATGTTCCTTACATTGCAAACTGGATCTACGAGCACCCTGGCCTAGAGCTTAATCTTAAAGGAATTTGGATCGCAGATCCTTCTCTAACTTATGGGTGAATACCACGTAGTGTCGATCGCAATTCGTGTATCCCTTCTGAGTTCAATTTGCAGCGTCGTTCAACAAGAGATACCAGGATTACGCTTTGCTCAGGTACGCTTTTCGATCAATAAATCAGTTTCACAAGAGAGCCGATGAGCCGTGCACATACAACAGGCCAATGCCAATGTTTTCCCCTTCAATAGTTCCTTTTGGGAGAGTCTCCAGGAAGTATCTGACAGTTGTGGATATACGAACTATCTTGACGACTTTGTCACTTATCCACCGGCTGGGCAACTGCCTTTCCCTGCTGGTGTCCAAGAAGGTACCTTAGGGACTGTGCGTTCGGAGTGTAGAATTCATAGTCTGATCCAGCGCGCGGTGGGATTGTGAGTCTTCGTATCTGTTTCTTTGCCCGACTTTCTTATAGCTTTGGTGTTCAGATTGAATCCAGTGTTTAATACCTATCGGTAAATTCTTCATGTTGCGTATGATACAGAAACATCTCACAAACGAGGCCAGTGTCACTGACACATTCCCGAATCTCTGTACGTTTACAACCAGTATAGATGATGCTGGAGAGCTCATATGTGGTGGTAGGGAGTGTTCTTGGATTTCCCCGTGCTACTCAACAGTTCATTTATTTCAATCGGTACGCCATGGTAAAGCAACTATCACTATTCTTGTGGCGCTGACACGACTTGATAGGACCGATGTGAGAGCTCTGCCCTKCCGACTCGCGGAACTAGAGAGTTTCCGAACGTTTTATACTTTCATAGGTACAGGATGCTATACACGCCCCCCACATTGAATGGACTAGCTGCTCCAACCGGAATGTTTATATCAACCCTGCCACTGGAGCTGGTGGGAGGGATCAATCCATCGCTTCCACTTTGAGCGTACTCCCTAATGTTGTTGAAAAATCCCAACGGGCCGTCATCGTTCATGGCCTCGCGGTGAGTTTCTCTGACCGTGGTCATAAGTCTCTGCTTGATTCCCGAACTTATCAGTTTAATTTAGGATTATATTCTGATCGCTGAGGGAACTAGAATTGCGATCCAGTAAGCAAGAAAGTTGATTATGAAGCAGTCGGTATTTTGCTAAGAAAGCAAGCGAAGAAATATGACCTGGAACGGAGCTCAGGGTTTCCAAACGCCGATAGAACCTGAAAGCTTCCTTGTAGAAAATATGGGATCCTATGGAAGCATGCACACCGAGAGAGGCCTAACCTGTACGTGTATTCTGTTTTCGCACGAAGAGTATTGATTAGGCGATTTCTTCGCGTGCGCCACAGATGTAGAATTCTCATTTAGTGGACATATGACCCCTCGTGAGCTCGCCTCAAAGACCGAACCTTCTGTGATTGACCGTTCTTTCCAACCCCACAGAATTTGTACCATGGGCGGCATTTCAAACAATAGCGTATCTCCTCGGACGGCAGGAGTCCCCTTCCGCCTAGTACTTTGCAGTTGGGCTGAAAGGTGTGAAGATGGAACTGGAATGTCAATATTATGTTAGGTACATATTTGTATACGGCGAATGGATTACGAACAATGATCCTCANCCCGGATTGACTTGGCGAAGAATACAGCATACCTTAAACAGGCAGGGATTATGTGGCGCGGACCCATCATGTGTAAGCCGATCGCCAGTCCTCTCAAGGATCTGGGGCGCATCGGGGGGGATTCTTAACAAGCTCCTTGCCGGAAACATGAATTGAATTGCTCGCTGTGAATAAAAGGCTGGTCTGCTTGTTTCCTCCTTTCTTCATTCCCTCCATGTCTTCCGCCACGCATCAATGCCCACCCATGGTAGCTGCTTTCTTTCCCTTTTCGCTCTTTCRTTCTGACTTTGCGACTTCTGATGTTTAGCACTCGGACGTGCTAATCATAGGCGGTAAGAGTTGCCTTTCAATGAAAGGCGTGCTACTGACAGTAGTCGTGATGTTCACCAGGGGGTCCTGCCGGCTCGTACGCAGCGGCAGCCCTTGCAAGGGAAGGCATAAATGTTGTCCTGTACGAAGCAAGCAAGTTTCCAAGGTGCATTAGGACGTATTGTTTCGGTGTGACTTTCAGCTGAACTCCTAGGTCAGATATCATGTCGGTGAAAGCCTCATCCCTTCGGTTCGCCACTACGCCCGGTTTATTGGGTTCGAGGAGAAGTTAATGAATGCGGGGTTTCGTAGAAAGGTTCTGTGACGCCATATTTCGGAAAAACGTACGGCCTTAACATGGTCTCAAACTATAGCCAGGATCTGCAATCAAGTTCAATCAATTCAAGCGCGAAGGATGTGAGTGGCGTTTGCTTTTTTGTGACGGGGCTTCTTAGCGGTTGTACCAGATACCGACTTCGTTGCTCTCGGGGCGGACAACAGCGCTTTCAATGTGGTAAGAGACTTTCGGCAGAGAAGTTTAGCTCCTTGCACTCATATATCAGCGCTTTTGAAGGTGCGATCTGAGTTTGATCACCTGCTCCTCAACCACAGTCGGTCTGTTGGCGCCTCGGTATATGAACAAACCACGGTCACATCTATTGCATTTTCTACGAGCGACCCTTCAAGGCCGGTCTCGGTAGACTGGAAACATATTCCTCCACCCGTACCACCCTCGCCTCCAGCATCACCGATTGCCCACAAGAACCAACTTAGTGACCTAGCACCACGACCAGAGGTAGTCACTGGTACTACTACCTTCAACCACATCATCGACGCCACCGGACGTCAAGGTCTGATGTGCACGAAGTACCTGAAAAACCGACATTTCAACAAATCCCTCAAAAATATCGCCGTTTGGGCATACTGGGAAAATGTTAAGTCATATGGGGTTGGAACTGAACGCGAAGGCGCGCCATTCTTCGAAGCTTTGACCAGTAAGTAATGCAGCCTAGTGATGCACGTTATCCATTCTACATAGTACATTTGCAGACGAGTCAGGTTGGTCCTGGTTCATTCCCCTGCACGATGGAACAACTTCAGTGGGCGTCGTCATGAATCAGGAAATATACAACATCTTGAAGACAGATGGTACCTCCCCCTTTTCGGATCAATCCACTTCTAACCTCTCGACGTCAACGCCTTCTCGTCGGTACATACAAGGCTTGTCGTTTGCCCCGGGGGTTGTAAACCTCATATCGTCCACCGGTCGTATGCAAGATGGTCAGGTAAAGATGGCCAGTGACTTCTCCTATTCCGCCCCGCAATACGGTGGAAATGGCTATAGGATTATTGGGGATGCAGGGGGTATGGNTTTTTTCTTGATACACTTTCCTGATATTGACACTACATCCAAGCCTTTATCGACCCCTTCTTCTCGAGCGGCATACACCTTGCCATGACATCGGCGCTCACTGCAGCAGCCACCATTTGTGCATCTATTCGTGGACATTGCTCGGAAGAGGATGCAGCAAAATGGCACACGAAGCGTGTTTCGACGAGTTATACACGATTCCAGGTCGTGGTATTGAGTGCATACAAACAGATCCGAGCGCAGGAGACTGCCATATTGTCTGATATCGACGAAGACAATTACGATCGAGCCTTCGCCTTTTTGCGTCCGGGTAAGAAACCACAACATGCTTTGACTGGTTATTTTGTGTTTCTGATAATCCCGTCTGTAGTTATCCAGGGCGCAGCAGATATGGGATCGTGGCTTTCCGAGAACGAGCTTCAAAAGTCTTTGGACTTTTGTGTCAAACTTTTCCACCCTACCACGCCAGACCATCACGAACAAGTCGCACGCAACAGGAAAGTAGCCAAGGAACTTCTGGACGTCACAACCCCTATCATNGCTCCCGCCCTGCTTGAAAAAGCCCTGCGTGTGGTGCACAAGTCATCGACTGCGAGTCTCCGAGGTGCTGTGAAGGAAGAAGACGCGAACAGAAAGGAAGACGAGAGGATGGTGTTGGAAAAGATCAATGCTCGCCGTGTTATGCATGCAGAATACGAGATCAACAACTTGGAATCCGAAGTACTAGATGGGTATGCGATACGCTTGACGAGGGGACAGTTGGGGATGATGACGGTTGAAGATGTCAAAATGTAGAGGAATCACGGAGTAGCATACACGAAAAAGATCTGGAAATAGAGTTCCAAATATTGGTATATTCGAACATACGAAACCTCTGCGACATTGGAAATTGTGGCGCTGGTTGTTAGGGCTCGGTCCGGAGGTGGAAGCATTACGTCCACGTGATCGTTGGTTGGCG
>LBLO01000507.1:0-23274 GCA_004354395.1 Chondrostereum purpureum | reverse complement strand
GGTCGAAGGCGTAATTGGGGTAGTAATCATGAGAAGCTCGAGAGATTGTCGCTATTGAATTGATCTGCACCGTGTTGGGCCTGGTGACCCAAACCGTAGAGAAATGTATCTGAAAGTTGGGCCGGTCTGCCTCCGAATCAATCAGGTTTACGAAAGTATCCGTAGCTGCAAGACCTCGAGGACCTATTCAGAAGAGAAAGCGAAGCACACACTGTACAACGCATTCACCGTACCTTATATGTAGCAAATCCATGGGCCATGTACTCGTATATCGTTTCACCAATCGAGTAGCAGACTCCGATAGGATTATAAATGGTATCCTACACATTGATAGACAGGTCGTTGATAATACAGGRTAACCCTAGATAAGTGGTAAGATATACTCAGAGCAAAACACAGCATGAAAGAGACACAAGAATGATATACGATTTTAGGAATCCAGAAATCTAAGCACGCCTAAGGTATTGCCAAAGCCTGCAAGGCTGCGTGTGCGTGAGATGATGAAGGGGGATACACGAGTGAAGGGCAGTCGAGGGACACAAGACGAAAGTTTATCCTCTTTGTCGCCGTCATCTGGAGCACTAATCAAAGAGGAGAGCGCTGATATCCGCAAGTCAACGATAGATGGGTCAAAGGACCAGACCTCCCACCGATTGAGGGTTGCCGGCGGGAGACCAGCGGACGATGGGGACGAAAGTAGTAGAGGAGCTCCGAGGTTGGTTTTTGCTTGAGTTCTTGGACGCCTACGTACACCAATAACCTGGCCATCAACAACACCCCAGCCACCACGCTCACAAGTGGTGTCTCCTGCCTTCAACAAGGACATCTTTTGCCACGGCATTGCTGTCACAGATGTTGGTGTCTTTACTATGTCGGGAGGACCGACCGCATTGGAACCGTCCCAATCCTCCCCAGGCAAGGGGATCGATAAGTTTTCGGAAAGACGGCGGCTGTTGTCTTTCTCAGATGCCCTTCGAGAGTGAACACCGTGGCCAGAAACAGGGAAAGGAGACATATCGGAACTTGATAAAGGTTTGCCCATGACAGGGGATCCTGCTAATGAAGACGTTATACTGTTGCTTCTCGATCTCCGTCCTAGTCCGTTTTCGCGAGACGGAATCCTTCTGGGTTGGGCTGGTGTGCAAGAACATCGTCTCGTATCGTCAGCGAAATGTGCTCTGTAGAACCACACAATATGATTGACGGAGAATGTGAGCGAGAAGCTGTCCAAAGGGAGGTGACCACAGAAGTGGCAAGTCTCGCGCTGGGATGAAGATAATCTCAGCTGGCTCACAGATCCATACGGTTCATCCAGTACTCGAATGAAATGTCCGGTTTGCCCATCCCACAGCGAGATAACGCCAGCCTCGGTAGCAGCAGCAACAACCACATAGGTTTTGTCAGCTACAATAGTACAGCCCACATGCACCTTCGAGACCAAATCTGAGGGATTTCCTGGTTGGAAGGCTAGATCTACACCAACCAAAGTGAAAGACGGTGGATCATCTCCATCGACTTCATGTAGCTCTAAAGTGCCATCGTCGAAAGACAGCGCTGCAAGGACACGATTCGGGCTTCCATCGGAGACAGAAGCTCTAACGAGAGCTGCACGAACGATGGGTGCACGTTGAGGTTGCCTAGGGGAAACATACTCGACAGACATGTCTTGGAGTGTCCATTTCGACACTACGCCGTTTTCGTAACTCACAATGAGGTAGTCGCGCGAACCAGGGAAGCTTGGTTTGGACTTGGGAATGAAGTATAGGTCAACAACGCCTGCGGACGAGCCCTCTAACACGAGATGGGGGAAGGGAGATACGCCATCCTGATGAATCATCCATACAGCGACCACCCCTGAACCAGTACCCACTGCACAAAACCTCCCGCCTTCATCCATAGCCACAGCTGTCAATGCAGACGTGGCCGACGAAGCGCTTGCAGCTTTCAGAAGGACATCCGTTGCATCGACCGAGATATGCTTCATCGTGTTTTCTAAATGCCATATGACGACTTCATTCTGAACACCAACCGACACAATGACCTGCCCATCTTCGCTCGATGCAATGAGTTCAACATCGCTATCAAATGCTCTAGGAAGAGTGCTAAACGCAATTTTGTGATCCAGCGCAGTTTCCTCTTCATTTCTATCCTCCACTTCGGGGCCCTCGCTTTCAGGTCGGTTGCGCTGAGCTTCAAGGAGCTCTTTGTCTTTGAGAAGGTACAACAACAAGACCCAAAGTCCCAGTGTCGTGGCAACATTGGGCAATACCATGGTCTTGAGAAACCATGAAAGGAACCTGAGCGTGCGCATTGAGAATCGTGTCCTATGCTGTGGTGGGTGGTCGAAAGTCTGAAGATCATGTCGGAATGTGACAATGCTAGGCATCTCAAAGCGAATGTGGAGAATACCCTCTTGGGGGTTCACGGTCTTCCAGATCTGCAAGGCTGGATCAACGGCAGCGTCCAAGACGGCATCGTTGTCGTAGCTAGTGTTGCGCTGAAGAGCACTGGCCGCCACATCCCCTGTGGATGGCAATGTGGCATAGTATAATGTGCCGGTAATCGCCAGAAGCTAGGTTGATATTGAGATCATCGCTTCACTGAACTGTATAAGACATATTCTTACCATGAAAAGGCTGAGGTTCTTCTTGGCGCGGCCTTGGAGAAGGCCGCGCGTAGCAGACACTATCTGTTGCCATTTAGAAGTAGACTTTCGGGCAAGTGAGTTATCTGGTACAACGCTGGACATGCTCGGGGCCAGACTCGAATTCTGTCGGAGTAGCTCTTCCAACTATCGGGAAGTGTAAAGTTAGATGTGAACGATCATGTAAAGCAATGCTCTCACCTCAAGCCGTTGGATGTCAACCGATAATACAGTGATAAAAAATGTATGAGCCAAGAACCAATGTGCGACCAATACCACGATGGCAAATATACAGAATTGTCGGATAGCACCGAATGAAAATACCGCGATCACCCCTAGGATGGCGTTATATGAGACAACTTTTAGGGTGTTGGAGGTCCCTGCGCGACTCATTCCTTCAGCAATGCGCTGTTTAACCGGAAGAGTTACCGATGTCCTCGACACAGCATCAACCTGTAATGAAATCAAGTCAATATACTCCCAATATAAGCAGAAGCCAAGGCTGATGTACCAGATTAAACATGTTTTCAGCGCCCACAAATACAATCACAATTGGCAGAAGCTCCCTGGAGGCTATGTGAGAGAGGTCAAGGACAGAGACTTGAGACGTACCATGGNACCATAGTAACCTTGAACCCGACCAAAGCACAGACGCTCAGACTCGTCACAGTACTGACTGTGATCTCGACCAAAGCAGTAAAAGTGACACCAACTCTGGAATGGACGGCGTGCATTTCACGCATGCTCCACGTAACATAAATGAAGAAGCCTCCGTATGCGAGGTACACAAGTGTCGAGATAGCAGACCATTTTGGCGGCGTCGAGTCATACTACAATTCGTGAGTTGACATTGACAATGCTTCATGAACCAGGCTCACCTCTAGCGCAATAAGAGTGGGCTCTTGCCATTGAATGTGTAGGTCTTCGTTCTGACTAGTGGCGCTCTGGAGAACCTGCAGCCAAGGCAGCCGATCAGAAGACGTAAAACACCCTGATTCAGGGATGAAGTAGGTGAGAGCCAGGAAGTTGGCAAATTCGAGGTCATCAGGCTCTCGTCCAGCAAGAACCATTTGCGGGGTGACCGGAATACCAGCGACAGAGATGTTCCTAGCCAGGTTGAGTGTATCCAAGATGTTGGGGTCGGCTGATAGCTTATCTTTGTCGTGGTTCCAGAAAGACAGCGGGCTGAGGACAAAGCATCGGCCACTGTTATCCGGCCGTTTGAGACAAGGGACGCGTTTGGTAGCTAAAAGGGTGTCGAGCTTTGCTTCCACATCCAGGNTGGATAGGAGGACCTGTTGATTCAGGGCGCCGTCGTCCTCAGTTTGTACAAGAATTCTCTCTACACGCACTACACGGCCTAGGCCGCACCTTGCCCTAGATACAGCATCATCGCGAACGTGTAAAGAGTCGTAACCTGCCCAAAGGTCAACGAGATCCTGGTGTGCATTGACTCCTGGAACTGCGAATGGAGCGGTGAAAAGGTCGAGAATGGATAGGGAAGTCGGTTGAGATGAAGAGTACAATGCAAGAGCAGGATAGTACAGGGAGGTGATAACTACACCACATATGAGAATAACACGAATCTGGTGTGTTGCACAGTGACTAGTGGTATGGATATAAGACACTGATATATCTGCTGATAAAAGCAGAATACGCACAGTCCAAAGCGATGGAAGAATCTATGGCCGTATGTTCTTGCACATTGCTGGAGCCAGATTGCGAAAGCGAGCATGCCTGGAAGCACTACCCCACGAGAGTGACCGATGACAATAAGACAAGTCTGAAGAAGAGCCTAGAGATACTAGGGACGCGATGATGGTGGCAAGAGAGAGATATGGAAAGATAAGCTAACGGAGGAGGATTCACAGTCAGAGGCGCGACATTAATCGGCACCTGTGGCCGCTACTATGGAACTCGGGAAAGAACGAGGGACGGAGCCGGGTATCTTCTCCCCCATTCTATTAGTCATCAAATTCTTTGGTAGACGTCCCGTTCAAGTCCGACAGCTGAATAGTCTTTCTTTGCTACTTCCATCACTCTCCTTTCTAGTCCAGTACTAGTCGAAATGGCGTCCTTGAGGGCTATCCAAGTGGCGCGCAGCTGTGTTGCTCGCTCCCAGGTCATTAACAGAGAATGTTCGCCGGTCATTTGGTTATTCTCACCTGTGTTCCCACTTCAATTAATATTGAATGTTCCCAGTACATCAATCTGCAGCTCGAAGGGCCATTACAAGTATGCAGATGCCTGCTATGTCTCCGACTATGACTGAGGGTGGAATTACCTCGTGGAAGAAGCAAGAAGGAGATGCCTTTTCAGCAGGAGATGTCTTGCTGGAGATCGTGCGTATTTCTGTCAGCCAGTTTAAACAATGGCCTTTACATCAAACCATAGGAGACAGACAAGGCAACGATAGATGTTGAAGCGCAGGATGATGGGNTTATGGGAAAGATACTAGTGTGTGAATACCATTCATTCTTCCGCAGTGCGCTTATGCGGCCGTGAACACAAGGTACCCGACGGTGCCAAAGGTATCCAGGTTGGGAAAATAATAGCTTTGCTTGCTGAAGAGGGGGATGATATTTCCAATTTGGAGATACCCAAAGAAGAGGCAGTTCCACCACCAAAGGAAGAGAAAGCTTCTGTCGCGCMTCCCCCACCTCCCGTGGAACATCCTCCGTCACAACCTTCTGCTTCCACTTCAAGCTCTCAAAGCTCAGCACACCCAACACATTCCAAACCTCTATTCCCTTCGGTCTATCGTCTTCTGGCCGAAAATGGGATTGCTGACGCGGAGAAGATTAAGGGTACTGGTGTGAGAGGGATGTTGACCAAGGGTGATGTCCTGGCGTACTTGGGCAAAGCGTCGTCTCCTACCGGAACCTTCAAGGAGGCATCTTCACAAGAGGCCAAACCCGCAACATCTACACCCGTTAAGAAGGAAGCACCCTTGGACGGACCAGCTATTCGACGACTTATCGTCTCCACTATGCTCAAAACTTCTATCAAAGCACGCAGTGCCCCAGGTACGCAGCTTCGCACCTTCATGATCACCCAGCAGGACTGATCAATCTTTATAGCATTTGCAACAGAGTTTGACTTTGACTCTGTCATTGCAGACTACCTGCCTCCCACACCTGCATCGAAACCCGCGTCTATACGGACCACGGATGCAAAGACGAAAACAGGAGACTTCCTCGACGGTCTGATCTAGATCCATTTACGCACATAATTCGCTTTGCTATTCACTTCATAGAGCTGTATTTTATGTCCGTTAATGTTTTTGGAGGCAGCGCCGCGCTATTCAGCGAAGTGTGCTACTGTGATTAATGACACTCCTCTCAGGAGCAAGGGAAGAGACACAGGAATCATTCCATCAGTTCGCTCTTCATTTTCGATTCCGAGCATCCTCGAGCTTGGATCCACAACCTATTTTTCCATTCCTAGGTCCCCTTTATTTGCGCGCTACAAATTGGAACAATGATTCAAGTTCCCTATCCAAGTTTACTCCAGGGTTAACTGAAGTTGTTGTACACACCGACGTAACAGCGTCTAACATTGTCTAAGATACCATAAATAAGTAATTAGCATAGATACAGGCCTGCCCCTACCAAATCCGATTCCAAAAATCTTACATTTCTAAGTTTTACATTCCTATTCATTTACCGTTTTGTTTTGTGTCTGGCTTTCGTTGCATTCTATGCCCTAGAAACAGACGTTTGGACCCACTGCACCAACAGATAATATGCCCGAGGATTTGCAGAGAGGCATCAGTTTGTCTACSACTGCTTTCGCATCGGGCTGTCGGGCATRATGAAAGAAAATACAGACAGRAGAATTACGACGACATCCTTCATCCCTTCCCGTTTGGCAAGGAACTCGTCTATACGGTGCATTCCAGGGCCGATCTTCTCCGCGATATCTTGGAGATGATAAAACTCGAAGTGGATATACAGTGTGACTGTGGATAACACTGAAGCTTTGGATGGGGGTGGCAGAGTTCGGATGACCCCGAAAGCGTCGTAGCTAGATTCGGAGATGAAGAATGGTGTGAGGGTTAGGTACATGGATAGGTTTTCCAAAGAAATGTACGGCGCTAGGTTTAGTGTATCAAGATAGTTGGAACCTAGGGGAAGATCGGGTTTATCATCATTTGACAAGTGGGTCAAATACAGACTACACACCTTTGAGGTCGAACGCCAAATGGAGACCCTTCAGCTGTGGACTGACCCTATCGAGGAACTTATCCATAACAGGACGATGGACGGAAACCTCCGTGTCACTCCACATCGGATCCCGCAAACTACACCGTTCAATTTCTATGGTTGGTTGCGAGCAGATCGTAGATACTACTGCTTGGGTGGCTGGGCCAGGACCGACAAGCCGAAGGCTCTTCAAGGAAGAAAAAGGAGACGGCACATCCATAGATAATGGAGTTGGTCTCATTGTCTTTGAGTGCGTTATCTCGACATCGGCTACACCGATAGAGTGCAGAGTGGGAAGGAAAGATATACAAGTCATCATGTCCTCGATAGTCCTGAATCTGATATCATTCAGTTCCACGTTGGTGCATCGAGGACTAAATTGTTCTCCCGATGGGTCCAGACGAAGAGTCGCATACTTCTGTGGTCGTGACTTGCTGGACCGTCCACGAAATAGTCTCTTTAGGATCGAGGAAGGTCGCAAGTAGGATGCTGCTGATTGGCGTAGGTTGTACATGAATCTATGGATTGTCAGTCCGAGTGTTAGCAAACTACGATCAAACAAAGGCACTTGCTCGTCTTTGCTGTTCCCGTCAGCTATCTTGATAGAAAGATGCTTGAGGGTCAACTGGGATGTTATTCCTTCAAAGTGCTGCACTATCTTTTGTACGCTGGTATTCCAACGCCAGTCCGGCGGAGCTCCAGCATATGCACCATTGACAGTGAGATATTCGATGTTCTTCGACAGTGTGCAATTGTCCGGAGCAAGGAGTTTGGATAGGCTGACGGCGCTGTGGGTCTGAATACTGCAAGAAGTTACAGGAAATAGCTTCCTGGCAGCTTTGTTCCAGTCTCTGTTAACCAAGGCACAGGTCGTGAGGNCAGAGTTGTCCCCTTTGAGAGAAGTGAATATCTCGTCCATGAGCTCATTGGGAAGGTCGTGAATGGCTCCCATATTGTCAAGCGGATGTCTCGAAACTTTAGGAGACCAGCTCCAGTTTCCTCGTTTTTATAGAGGTAGAGAGGGAAGTCTGATGAGGGCAAACACCAACTGAAAGGCTATGACCAAGCGCTCATCTGTCGACGCTTGTAGGCCCGGCCCGGAACCCGCGAAGCTGTGNCACTGCACCCATCTCACCGCCACACTTTCACCGTGTTTCCAGGTCTTTCGAATCGGAATACTCACAACGTGCAGGTTAGCATATTGTCAGCGATAAAAATGCTGATATTATGCCAATCGCTAGCAAAATTTTAATAGTACCTTTTTTATTGGCGCAATGTCAGCGTATTGACAGTGCCAATACGCTTTCTTGCACCGTGTGACTACGCTGAGCCAACGATGCGCTGCGAGTTGTCCAATCGACGCTTTTAACAGGCTCCATGAACAGAGAAAAAAGTATACAGCCAGGGCGCATCCCTGTATCACCTATCAAACAATAAAATTTCAGAACAGCAGAACGCTAACAACTTATGGTACCAAAGCAACTAAGTAGACATGATAGCTGGCCGGGTCATAAGAGTAACTAGATATGGGCAGACTACATAGATATGTAGCTAGGACAAGGGAAAATATAACAAGACCGGGAGCCAAGTTGGGTGTGCTTCCGGTGAGCATCCAACATAGAACGAGAATTAATCGTGAAGTACATAAATATGTAATAACTGGTCCGTGATTTCATACCATTCCATTCTCTCATGGCGTGCGTGAAGTGGGAGGGGGTTCAAACTACGATCCTCGTACCGTTGGTAATCCGTTCTAACTCATCCTCGATTGCATACCAGCGCCTACGACGAACAGTGGACTCAAGGATGTAGCCACCTTTGAACTTGTTGATTCTGACACAGTGATCAGGGATGACGGGGGCGTTGAAGTGCCAGAACGCCAACATCTCTGTGCCAAAGTCGATGTCAGGAAGGTTGCCGAGGCATTGGTTGCTGAACGTCCATGAATCGATTCCAATTTTGCATGCCGGGATGGTGCTGCCTCCAATATTTCCCACCCAATCTGTATATGATCGCACGAAGGGAATAGTTCGGGCATCTTCCACCGCGGCGCGATGAACAAAAGAAAGGGACGAGAGAGGGATCTTATGAAGGTCCGAGGCTTGAATAAGAGGGAGTGAAAGAGGAACGATCATGTTATGAGGATAGTTTTTGAGCTTCGTGTTATATGGCTCAAAAACTTGGCGAACAGAAACAGTTGAGGAAATGGACACCATATTTTCCGAACGTTCCTTCAAGTACGCCGTCTTGATGAACCATGCGACTAGTGCATCCCCAACCGATATCCATCTGCGACCGTCGCTCTCTTCTTTCGCAGCCACTTTCGCTTGAGCAACTATCTCTTCCACAACTTTCTCTCCCAAATAGACTGCTTTGGACTGTGCCCGCTGCCAAAACATCTCGTAACCAATGCTGAATATAAACATGGCGAGATTGGCTATGCTTGCGGATGCGAAGTCGCGCCGCGTGTGCTTGAGCATATGAGGTTCTGGTTCAGCCGGGCACTTCTCAGACCGGAGTGAATCTAATGTCTGGGTCAAAGCGTTGACCGAAGAGACAGGCGGGGCCGTCCAGGGCTTCGCATTCAACTCTGCGTCAAGGAACTCTACGATTAGACCCGTGCCGATCCCATCGAAGACACCGTGCGGCACCGAAATACCAACACAAGTGCAGTTGGAGAGCAAAGTGACATGGACGGAAAGGAGAGGGGCCTTTTTAGCTGCGTACGCCGCCAAGCTAGTCAAGGTAGATGAATGTCGGAAGTATCTGAGCTTTGGTTTCTTCAGTACCACAGAGGAAGTATTGCATAATGGAACGATAGGGACGTTCATAGGGGTTGTTAAGTCGTTGGTCGTAGTGAAATGTATTGTGGGTTCATGGGTGCTGAGTGGTCCCAGTGGGACGCGAACACTCCATAGTCCTTCCTCAGGTTGGTTGCGCACGACGTGTCCCGCCAGGAGTCGCCATTTATTCACAACCCTCTCGGCGGCTGATCGAATCGTGTCTGGGTTCACCCCTGTCCTCAAGACGTATCCAACCGTCGTGCAGCTGGTATCGACACCGTTCAGGTCGAACGCGCTGAGAGGTGAAAGGATGGTGTCCATCAATGGAGAATAAGAATTATGAGGAAGGAGATGGTAGTGAAGGGAATAAATACCACTCAAATTTTCGCTCGAACTCTGGTTGGCTCCTCGGCTTTGACAAGCCCCTGCAGGGCGGGATGTGAGATGATCGTCCCGGTCTTCCTTCAGAAATTCTTGCTGATCATTTCTGCCACTAGATGACGAGGAATTGCTACCTGCGAGTCTGGCCCGTCAATACGCACCTACAATATACGATTCTATTGGCTATTCCATCATGGGATAATAGCAGAAGCATGCGCCTACAGGTGGAGACACAGGACAACGTCTATGACAGCACCTCACTGGTTATGATTGTAAAATTTGAGACTGAAATGGAATGTGGAGGTTTACCACGGACCAATCAGACGGCAACCCGATTCGCCAACACCCGCTTGGTGGCGCGTCAAACCGAATTTGCCGCTGTCTCCCAAAATGGATGAGTTGCGTGAGCACTGAGTGGACACATTTTGGAACGAGCAGAAACTGAAAAGAGAATGATCGAATGTCATCACTGGTTAGCGACCTCCGGGAGCTGAATGCGGAATAGAAAGAGTAGATTATACCGTAGGTGAACGTATGTTAGATACAAGGTACAAGATTGCTACAAGAGATAATCAAAGCATCGAAAGCGATAACAGAGTACACACCCCCTCATGAAACACCTCTACCCAACTCAACAAAGACATAGACATTCGCAATGCATGCAACAAGCAAAACGGCGATGCCTAATCCAATAGCTATCCAGTTATTGCTGAAGTCCACATCTTTATCCCCTGGTTTGGCGCCTTTTACTGACATGATGTTCTTATTACTGGTACACCACAAAAGGGGGACCGTGACGAAAGGCAAAACAACAGCCAAGACGACTTGAGACGCCACCAGAAGAGTATCAATGCCTTCTCTTCCCAATGCAATGGCCACTACCATGGACGGAACGATAGCGATAAGACGGGTAAGTAGTCTGCGGACGACGGGTGAGACCCTCCATCGGAGGAATCCTTCAGAAACAGCTTGACCAGCCACTGTCGCAATTATAGACGAACTTTGTCCAGCCGCAAGGAGTGCGATTGCGAATATGGTCGCAGCAGCTGCAAGTAACACATGTCTGAGTTACCTGGACAATATAGCTATAGTGGCCGGATGAATTTTTACTAACCTTGACCAACCAGATCCCGTATAAGATCATACGCGTCAAACAGATTCGCTGGTGCTTCTCTTTCTGTTCCTTGAGATATGGAAGCGGCTAGGATAAGGATCCTACGCCATAATCAGTTATCAGTACGAGGTCCATGATTGCTTGGAAAGGAACTGACAAGCTGTTTATGACAACCGCGAATCCGAGCAAACTGACCATTACATCTATTATACCGTGATAGATATGTGCAGTAACGGCAGCAAGTGGTCTATTGTCCCTCTCAGCGTGAGTTTTTGCCTCGGTAGAAAATGAACTGCTGGGAGGCTTTTTAAACGCGTCCATGAGGAGAGCTGGGAGCGCAAGCCGTGTGACCGACGCTTTGGGGGTCGGAAGAAATGTTGGTAATGTAATATCACTGCCGTCCGACAATGTACTTGAAGACGGTGGTAGACTTGCCAATGTTGGAGGTTTTGTGTGCGTCTTCACCCTATCTTGGGTAGCCAATGCTGAGCCAAGAAAAATGCTGTGGGGCATAACTGTCGCCCCAATTATTCCTACGGCTGGGAATGGTTGTGAATCAAGGTGCTATGATCTCCCCCTGATACCACTTACAAACATACAATGCTCCGTTCCCAACCACATACTTCGAAGGTAAGTATCCTTCAAAAGCATGGCCCCAGTCGACGTCTGCCTTGGAGATGATGATGCACATGCACACCAGAACTACTATCACCTGGGGTGAGACGAATTGGATTAGGAACTTAACCAGGTCGTATATTTGGTGCACTTACCAGAAGACCTATCAGGATCTCAAAGGCTCGTACCGGTTTTCCTCCCAATGGATCCTTCATCGCGAGAAGGAGTACGACATCAAAAGCGGTGATCAATACACCATGCCAAAGCTCCAATCGCGGAAAAAGGAGACATAAGGCAATAGCTGACCCGAGGAGCTCCGCGAGATCCGTGGCAATGATAGCTACCTCTGAGAGAACATAAAGCGGGTATAGTCCTAGCCATCGCCATATTAGTGTGTGTCTTGGCCGTGAGTGAAGGAGAAGTCGACAGTGAGATGCCAAGTCTGTAGCGGACGGTTAGCTTCATGAGAAAATAGCTGTGAAAGCTTGGGAGGGATGAAATGATGCAACTCCGTCTGGTGTGAATGTTGGTGGAACCCAGAAGAGGAAGAAGAGCCCGAGGACATGGAGAGAGCATGGGCATTGAAGAGATCACAGGAACAGAACGATGATTTCACAAAAAGATGGGGTGAAAATAGCACATACCAATCCCAGTCACACATCCTAAACGAGAGGCCAATACCTGAAAACAACGATAAGAGACGAAACAGAGACATGAATATAGATGCCATAGCGCACTTGTAAGAACACCGCGAAAAGGCCAGCAAGGAGCACAACAAACAATAGTCTGTATCCGTGCCCTGCACCCGCCTGGAGATCAACTCCCCAATTTCCTCTACGAAAGGCCCATACGTTAGTTTCAGAGTCAAGATAGTCAATTATGTATATGAGCGCGTACGGATCGAAGTAAGCTACTGCGCACACAATTCCTACACCGGTGTGATGAACAAGATGGGACCAGATGTTTTGAGCTAGCTGTCGTGCTTTTGCCTTCGGTGAAGCATCAGGGATATTGGTGGCCATAATGAAGGTGGTGGTAAAGAGACAAGACTGAATTCATATTAAAGAAGAGTAGAGCCCAAAGACGGGGAATACGAAGGGTACCCGACACAGTGGTGAGGGTTGGAACGGGGAAATGGTAAGTTAACCATAGCCTCGGGCCCGATTGTATCCGGCATTCCGGAACGACATGGGAAGTTATGGAGGGTCGGGGATTCCACAATAATAGTAGCACATGTTGGTCGAACATGGAGGGCAAAGACAAGTTGGGTCAATGAGCCTCGAGGCGGGGGTCGCGTCGGTAGAAATTCTCGATCCGGCAATTCCACCAGGCACAAAAGTTTGAGAGATAAGATTAGCAAATCTACTCCGGGCAGGTCAGTCCTGTCTTGACTTCAGCGTATCTAGCCACAGAGAGCTCAGGGATGGTATCTATGTTCAGTTAATGTATTGATTGTCAAAACAGTTTTATCTTTGAGGATCCCTAACTATATCAGCCCTCAGCTCTGAATCGACGTCTACAAGAGCCATAACTCTACTTTGAGTCCAAGTGAAAAACCACATACTACTTAGCTGCTTCCACGTTCTAGTTCATGGCTTCCAACCAGTGAACTCGCAGATAAGGCGTGCACTGTGAGAATAAGATGGTATTGGTGTAACTGACTGCCACAAAGTAGTGGTAAGATTGTCATCTAAATCAAGTCTAGTTTAAATTGTATCGTGTCTCATGCCCCTTGTAAGTGTGAGTAACAGGTTCTCAATGCGCGCTTGACGTTCCTGTACAATTGCTTAGTATACAGTTGATGACTGAATCTATAGACAAACCTGCAACTCTTTCATCTCATCCTTCAGTCTTGCAACAGGGAGATCCCGAATGTCATCAATCATGTCCTCGATCTTCCTTACGCTGGCCTCCATCCCCGTAACCGAAGCTGATGCCTCTTGCTGCCTCGCTGAAATAGAGAATAATCGTGCTAAAGGGCTGCGTGCGCCATTGCCTGTAGCCCCCGTATTTGGTCCTTCTGGGGCCAAGCCAACATCAATTGACGACATGCTAGATTTCGGTCGACGAGGAGATTGAGGAGGAGCGAGGCTTGCGGGACGCCGACGTCTGGGAGATCCCGTCAGGTTCTGCGCGCCCGCTGCATTCCTTGGTCTCCTCATACTTTCCCGGGAATTAATAGACCTCAGGGGGCGGTATTCATCTTGACCATGTTGCTGAGTCCGAGTTTCCGTCTCTGTACCAAACAGATCGTCATCGTAAGAGTCCTCTGCATCAAAAATTGCTTCGTAGATATCTGCAGATGAGGATCCAACAAGTGTCTCTAGGAGAGGCATGTTCTTGATATGACGTGGAAGGCTGTTGAATATTGCAACAGAGGCGTCTTTCCCGGATTCTCGCACAGCCATAGCATAGCGTTCATAACATGCAATGATGAGGAGAACGGGGAGGTTCGTCAACTTAATGAGGAAGACGTTCAGTGAATGAAGACGCCGAGGGGAAATAAGATAGGACAGAGGTTTCAGAATAAGGAAGGCGACAATATTGAAGGCTACAGCAAATTTAATAATAGATTTGACACCCCGGGGTAGGTAGGAGCAAAAACTTACGAGGCTGATAAGAGAACAAAGCATCTGCCTTCACCCTGCATTTTATCATCAGATGGCGAGTTTCTAAGGATAACGTAGAAACTTACCCTTCGAGTGTGGCAATAGAAAACTGAAACAAGTGCTATAGGAATAATTTTAGCAAAGTTTGAAGGATAATATCCGGAGTATTTCTCACCTCCTGAGTTGCGTTCTACAGCATCACCATACAGGGTTAGCAGCTGTAAGGCGGTTAACAGAGTCAGACTCACGGCATCAATTCGTGCCACCGTGTTCGACAGGATGGAGATCAGGACTGAACACTCTTCAGTACCCTCGTAGACTAAGGCGTAACAAGGGCTTACTCGTCAGTAAAAGTGTGTTGGATAGTGCAGCATATCCTGTCATTAAGATCGGTCCAAACACAGGATGGAAACTCTTTGCTTGTCCGAAGCTAAGAGATGTATTTCCGAACCAGATTTGTACCATTAGCCAAGCTATAGATTTAATGGTCCAGTTCGCTTTCCCTTGAAAAGGTAAATGATGAGAACAAAGATTCGGGACACAAATCGTGGAACAGCATACCTAGAGTCCACAGGGTGAAAAGTAGTCCCGAGAAGCAAACAGCTGCAATCCCAATGAAGAATACGAATTCAGCGATCATTGCGCGGAGAGAACTCCAGACCAGCGGAAATAGTTAGCCTGTGTTGTATAGAATAGGTAAGATATATATCATACAGAACAACGACTGTATTTGAGATCGCAAAGAACGCCAGTCTGCAGAGGAGAAAACTTCAGCAACACCAGAGGAACCGGTAACAGTTCACTACCTTGGGAATAAAAGGCAGGCTCCACAAGCAAGAATATCAAATGCGAGGTCGGAAGACGATGCTGACRATTTTGATCAGAGGCGGAGGTCATTTTATATTAAGGACTTACGATCGGCGTACACGATGCCCTTCACACGCAATGCAAGATATCCAAGGAAGATGATGATGAAAGATGTGTCGAAAACGTTCCACATCTACAGAGCATAATAAGCCAGCTAACGTACGACGCAGTGCTAAGCCGATTACATTGGCAAAATAGACTAGTGAAAACTGTGAACACGAGGTATCATACGCAGAAGTTGAGGTGACATACTTTCCAGACCATGCTCAGTCGATGCAGTGTACTCTTCCAGGGTGAACGCCGCAGCCACGATGATAAACATATACTCCCAAAAAGTGATATGATCGAAATCTTGGTCTGTGCAGAATCGATGAGTTGTGAAGCCTGAGGTCATTGAAATACCACTCACGGAATAAACAGAGGATGAATGTAAACAAGAGGACAGCAAAATTCAAGAACTCCAGGATAGCGCCATATCTCGGCACACGAAGTCTGGTGCACCAATGGGTCAGGAATCCAACAAGGGTATTTTGAGATGGATTACCGGTAGTGGTCCAAGAACGATGCAGCCCGTATATCATAGATCTCAATGGGTCGTGGCTTGTAGTTGTCGGCTAATACGGAACGGGTCGCCATCGTAGAGAATACAACGTGACCGGAATATATATCATTAACGACTTTTTGGGTGATTGGGGAAGATGTGAAGTCTTTGGATTGGGTAGAGATTGCCATCTTAGGGAGAGTTTATGAGTGTAAGATAATGGTAAGGACAAGGGGCCTCCATACCTCAAGCGCGCTTTGGGGATAATTCATAATGTCATCCACATCTCCGCCCAAAGCCTGAGTGACCTCTGCGACGATTTCTGGCGGAGCACCCGCGAGAGGGTTCCAGCTAGTTGTTAAAACAGCCACAAGCTGAATGTAGTTCGTGGCAAAGCAGCCGAGAAATTTGGTGGCCAAAATCTCACAGAGCATCGCCCGAGAAAGGTTAAGACCAGAATATGCCATATCCTCCTCCGATTCCTTCAAGAAGTAGGACTTGACAACCAAACAAGCGTAGATAGAGGCCATATTCTTGATTCGAGCATACTTAAAGACCAATGGACGGACAACTGAGAAATTGATGTCTGAGGCCGTGAGTTGGCTGCACAAGCCAATTTTAGCCCCACCGGTCGTGAAAAAAGGAGGTAAACTCACTCCCAGCTGAGAGGACTGTCTTTTCGTTTCCATAACCGGTTAGCTGGTATCCCTATATTGAAGGTTAAACAGGTAAGTCTTACCAATAGTTTCGGTAACATCTCGTTTCAATGCTGGAATTAACGGRAAAACCTTGACTCCAGCAAGATAGTCTGCAGAAGGACCTAGCAGACGAGTCGCCTGCTCCGAGTCCATGACGGTGAAAGGAAGAGGGAGGGAGTATGGTGGAGTATGAATATGTCAAATTCAGGTCAACGTCGTGGAAACTCTCGATCAGAGTCGCATCCCCGCGCCGGGCCGCTCAGCTGAGAATGGATACACGATCACGTGGTTAAGAATCTGTGGCTGCCAGTGCCACTGTCCAGTGTCCACAGCCGTCAGTCCTGGGAAGTTTCCTTGCGACGATAAGTTAAGGAGATATCAAATTTTACACTAGATCCTATATACTAAAGGAATAGCGGACCGGGGAAACCCAAAAATGGAAGGAAGATAAAGAGAAAATCTGATTGGCTGGCTGATCCACAGCCTTGCGGCGTCAGTCCTCATACTGTGACTGCCAACCAGTGGAGTGTCCGGAAGATGGATGGGGCATCTTTAAACCATATAACTTTAAGTATTGGCAGTAATACTCAGCAGCCCAGTGATTACGAGGGTACTAGGTAGGAGGATGCCATGTGAGTTTTTCACATTTCGGGTAGTACGTCCGAGTCAGTGAATGATATCATTGTCAATTATCTTCACTGTATCATTGACTGGCTTTTGAGACTATGCGCCGGGCTACATTGGAATTTGGGGTAAAATTAGTTGTTGAAGTGTGGGCGCATTAGAATAAAAGTCTTCATAACCTACAGTGAAAATTGGTAAGAGTAAAGTGCTAAGAGAAATAAGGCCAATCAATGCTAATACTATAAGGTAATTCTACGGGAGTTAAAGCGGTCCGACTACTACTGCATGTTGCTTGGATCCCTCCCTGTTCCTCAAGGGATGCACAGGTGGTTGCGATACTATGACTACTGTTTATAGGACAGTATTTGGCATGTTTGCTATAGTAGCTGTACTTAAAAGGCATGCAAAGCTTTAAAATAACCTCGGAAGTATATAATACTGTCTATGGCACACAGCACCACCAATGTTTTGTGCCAGCTTTCAAGTTCCCAAGTAAGTGTCTTATACTCCAACATCAGTGTATTACAAAAGTACATAGCTATGTAACTATATGTATATTGTACAGTGCAAGGCCATTGATGGAATAGGGTTGCTCTCACTGGAGTATGGGGACATTGAGGAAGCCCGGAGCCGACCGACCAAAGGTCGGCGGCGGAGCGCCCTCGAATTTCGAGGACATTGTTGACATGGTACTTACTAATTGCTGTCGTGAAAAGGACACAGTTCAATATCAGTGTCTTAATAGACTCTGCATTCAAGTTCAAACGCGCCCGTGCATCGCACGGGCTAACTGCTAGTATAAACATAAAAATACATTGAAATTGCAGCATCCTAAAACATCTTTCTATAGATGTCTACGGCTGACCGACTCCGTAATATCGTAAGCGAAGATAACATTCTTCAATCCACGCTCACATTCCTCTGTAGTCATCTTCGTGATATTAAACTTCCCATAGAGCAAGATTTTCTCGAATCTATCCAGCTCTTCGTCAGATGGAAGAGGGCGCCCTTCTTTTCCCACTTCGTCTAACCACTCCCGAAGATCACAAATTTTCTTGACAAATTTCCCTTCTTTTTTATCTTCACTCTCCACCCAGATGTGCCTAACAAACCCATACACGGCCTCTGGGGGCTCCATCTTCGTAGCTAGCACCTCAGAATGTGCCTGGGCCCCTTCAGGAGGTATGATTAGATCATCTAAATCGCCCGGGAACAATAATGGACCGGCGAGCAGAGAAAACATAAAAAACCACCCTGCATCGGCTTCCAGAGGCGCCAAACAATTTGGCGCGAATGTGTGAATATGCCTATCATTCCACTGTGCTGTTGGGATCCGAGAGCCCATGCAACTCTGTATTCCCAAACTCCTGAAGAATTCGTCTTTCTCAATTCCTTTGCACGTGGTTATGAAGGCGAACATATAAGTCAATGATTGGATGACACTACGAGGAGTCCACACATGAAGGTATGGGAAGACCGGTCCACCAGAAACAATCAAACTCCTTTGCAATGGATGAGTAAGAACACATCCGAATCCGTTGGGATGCGGAGAGGCTTTTGGAGTAAGGGAGATGGGATGGATCAATTCCTCGATGTGCAGAAAGAGGTCGTTTTCGTCGAAGATCAAAGACCCAAGGTCTTCGCTCGTGATTGGGGTATTAAGCAATTCAAGGCGGTGAGCTTGGGGCATCGCGACGAGCGCCTCACGAAGGAACCCCACCGTCACCGAAGAGTTAGAGAGTTGAACAGTCCTAATGTTCGAAAAATCATTCGATCTCATGAGCAATGAAAACAGGGACTTTGCATGTGTATCACCAGTGAATGAATACCCCGCGAGGTCGAGGATTGACGGATTTCTCTCAAGCTCGCGAGTCATGAGGATAGATAGTAGGGGAATAGCATGGTCAGAGAGCGGTTTCTGTGATTGCAGAACAGCCTTGAATGCTTTCGCTTTCCCAGGCATCCACAGAATGTCTCGAATCTGCTGGAGTTCAGTCTCGTCCAGTGCATGGTCTGCAGTCGTTTGGATCATCAAACCGGCTAGGGAGGGTATCCTATTTGCCGCAGGCTCGGGATGAGATGTGCAAGAGACTGCTTCGACTGCACTAAAATAGTGCGGCCATGCGTCCGCCAACGACGACTCTGGTATGATATCCACTCCGTCGAAGAACCGCACTAGCTCTTTTCGGTATTCACTCATCTTTTTCTCTGCTCGAATTACCTTCATCGAGTACAAAGCTTCTGCATCATCTGGGTCTTCCTCACCATCCTGGGGAAAAGAGTTGTCAGACCCCTCATCGCCGTCACTATTTGGCTCTGTATCTGTAAAACCAAAGCGGCCCTCTCCAAGAAAATCTTTAGCAGATAGAACTTCGTCTGGGTTGTCACTGAAAGCATATTTGGGGTTGAAAGGGTCGGTGACATCGATAATTGTTATGCCTGCGTTATTATCTAGATGTAATGACCCCAATTTTGATCAGTGCCGGTGGAAGAGAGTGAAGTTACAAGGACTAACGTCCAGAGAAGCATCCCTTATCTGCACTTAGTCTACACCCATCGTAGTAGCCTGCCTTACTGAGGGGAGCCTCAGTGTTCAGGTCTATATGAAAGGCGCATCCAAGTAAATAGAGAGTATAAGGACAAGGACTAGGAGGAATCCTTGGTTTTTTCTGGAATCTCCCGTAGAGNCCTTGAATACCTCTGATCTCATCGAGAACTATTGCCGCATTCTTTGGATTCTTAAGAAGGTGGATAAAGCAGCGTGTCCCATCTAATGCAGTCTGTTCAGAGCACCATTGGATATGCCAGGCTCCGATACACCGATGGAAAGCCTTGTCGGAAGATTCACCGTGAGGGATAACGCGAGCGATGATAAACGCTTGTTGCCTTTGGCCCATCACTGCTCATGAGGGTTCAGAAAGAAGAGTTGTATAAAGGCCGGTAGACCGGGGTAAAACACTCCCGATTTGGGTCAACCAAATACAGCCATACATCCCGGCAGTCCTCTGAATCTCCACACTGCTGAACGACTTCGGGATTGTGGGGGATGGCCAGCGAGACTATCTCGAAGCGGATTCCGCGCCCAGATAATCAATGACATGTTCAAAGAGGTTACAAATGTATTTGAAGGTTAAGAAGAGTATCTCACTGTCGAAGAGAAGGATTCGCTTTCGAGAGTGCGCCGGCATACTAACCAAATGTAGTTGAGATGTGGAGTATCTAGGTGCTGGCAAGTGCAAACTATATCTATTATATGCAGAGGTCATACTATGTTTGATTTTGGGCAATTGACGGGGTTCCGTTCTAAGTAAAATCATTCAGATCTNCCCGAGCGTACCCATTCGTAATATTATCATGCTGCGAACTCTATCAAGTCAACAAGTCTCGCTCGCCGGTGCCCCCCGTGGTGGCACTGTATCAGGCTATCTCTGGGTTACCAAGAAAACGTATATATTGAGAGTACCAGCTGATGTTCTTCCCTGTTCTTCCCACTACCCTTCCTTGCCATAAAAACACACTTCCATCCATGCTACCACTGTTTCTATGGGTCATAGTAGCTTCCGGAGTTTACACACTTCTTAAGGCTTTGCGCATTGGGAAACGAGAACCTGGATTGCCACCAGGACCATCAACCATCCCTGTGCTGGGAAACTTACATCTAATCCCAAAAACTGGGACCTATCTCAAGTACGTCCACGAGTTCTAGGCAGGAGTTCGATTGTTGAGATGCATCCAGATTCTTCGAGTGGTCACAACAATATGGAGAGATTTTCTCTGTGAGACTGTTCGAATCTCTGAATTCTATCCACCTTAAATTGTTATCCTATGACAGCTGAAGCTGGGCCCTGGAACGGCCATTGTCCTTTCCAGCGCCACCGCCGTGAAGGAAGTCATTGACAAGACTGGTTGGACCGGAAGCAGTCGGCCTCCTAATTATCTAGTAGAGCTTTCCTCGGATGGATTGCATATGGCGCTGATGCCCTCAAGTAGGATAGTTCAATAGTGAATACTAGCCCAAGCCCAAGCTAACGCTTGCACTTCCTTAGATTCTACTCTTCGCTCATACAAGAAGTCAATTGCCAACCCACTGTCAGCTCAAGGTGTGGAAAAATTCATTCCTATCCAAGAAGCAGAGAGCCTTCAGCTTATCCACGACATTCTTTTGGAGCCCGAGGTACGAAAACCTAATGCCAATGCCCCCGGTTCTCCCACTATATAGGCGCTAGCTGATCCAGGATTTTCTTAGGCCTTCTATCAATCTATTCGAAGATTCACTCACTCGATTTCAAAAAGTGTGATATATGGGAAACGCGTCCCGTTTCATACGTCTGTTGAGTTGAAATCCTTCTTTGACTCTGTCGAGGAGATGCTTCGAGTAATGAGNCCAGGTGCTTATCCACCTATCGATCTGTTGCCGGTACTCAAATACATACCGGACATGGTGGCGCCATGGGTCGGCGCCTGCCTAGACGCGAAGAAGCATAGGAATGCAGTACATTTTCCTTGGCTAGAGGAATGTGAACACCGAGTGGCGATGGGCAAGGATTCTACGTCGCTCTTAGAAGATCTCCTGAAAACGAAACAGGATACAAGCTTATCGAGAGAGCAGATAGGGTTTGTTCTCGGTTTAGTGGAGTGCACACTGCGACTCACTAGTTAAAACCTTCAGTTATCTGGGGGTGATACTCCTCGAAGGCGGATCTGATACTAGCAGCACTTTCCTACAGTCTCTTGTACACCTCCTTGTCATGTATCCAGAGGTTGAAAAGCGCGCCCAGCAGGAACTCGATAACGTGGTCGGTGATGCTCGGTTGCCTCGACTTGAGGACATGGGTAGTCTTCCCTACGTGGATGCCCTAATGAAGGAGGCGAGTCTGAGCGGTTGGCACTCCAGTTATAGTTGAATTTATCGAGCCTTCAGGTCGTCCGTTTCAAGCCTCCGGTTCCAGGCGGGGTCCCTCATTGCTGTACTGAGGATTTGCATGTTTGTCAAGTCTAAATTGACGTAGACTTTTCTTCTGATCATCTACAACCCCAGTACAGAGGTTTCTTAATACCCAAGGGCTCTATGATTTTCTTAAACACATGTGAGTAGGAGATTCCACTTGAAGAAGGCTTCCACTGACCACCACAATTTCAGTGTCGATGATGCACGATTCGGACGTGTTTGAAGACCCAGAGGTATTTGACCCTAGTCGTTTCTTGGGCTCTCAATTTGGCACGAAGCCAGGGAAGGATACTGATTGGAAAGATACGCTAATCTTTGGAGCTGGAAGGAGGATCTGTCCAGGGATGTTCATAGCAAAGCAGAGCATGGTACGTCCATCCTAAAAGATGTGAAATTAGCAGTACGACTATTTTCCAGGCACTAGGAACCATGCGGCTGTTATGGGCACTCAATTTTACCACTGCGATTGACCCGGTCACCAAGAAACCTATACCACTAGAAGGAGTTGAGTACCACACTGTAAGGATGAGTCCATTGACATCGGTTCTTCCCAACAACTAATAAGCATCGCTAGGGGTTTGTCATGGGACCGAAACCATTCCAATGCAGCATCACACCCCGAAGCACCCTGCGCGTCCAACTAATTAAATCAGCATTCGCAGACTGTACTGACGTACTGAAACAATATGAGGAGTACATTACCAGAGAGGAGAAGGATGCCCTCGAGCAGTTGCGTAAATCAGAATGAATGTAGAATATGTTAAAGCACCGAGATAGCAATAAAAAAGCAACAGCACAGATCGCATATAGGACTTAGCGTACCATGGCGAGCAGTCGTTGATAATCGGATGTAACGCTCTGGTAGGTCTCCTCAAGCTTCTCTAGTCTCTCTTCTTTCTCTAGTTGAGCGAGCACCTCCTACACCAAACGTCAGCCATAATGAACTCAGGGAGGAGAAAACAGACGAACAAAATTGAACCGATACAGTCGCTCTTTCACCTGCAAGCGATAAGCGCGAATTGCTTGCTTGTCTTTGGGATCAAGACGCAGAAGCATGATCATCTCTACAAGACGTTGAAATTGTCGCTGGAATAAGGATTAGTCTTGTTCCGCCATAAGAGGAAATGAAAATGATTTACTCCAGCAATTTTCAGGTCCTTCCGCCACTTCTCCGCCCAGGTTTTATCCACCGGAGGACCCATCTTACCCTTCATACTCATGACATTAGCACCTCCCCGCCCGCTC
>LBLO01000506.1:0-23274 GCA_004354395.1 Chondrostereum purpureum | reverse complement strand
CTTATACGTTTTTTACTTTATGATTACTTACTAGTACTTAGACGCATTTACTGCTATTTACTAGGTACGATTAATATGAGTCGATTTGCTCCCTGCAGTCTGGCTGAGACGCATTTACTGCTATTTACTAGGTATTGTGCTGTATACCGTTTGACAAGTTTACCATATCTATCTGATTCTATCAGACCGAGTAACATTAAAATGCAGTCCCCTCTGACGACATGGTCTCTCTGTCTCTGGAATGGTGTAGGGTAACATTTTTAAGACTAGCGACAGCCTCGTACAAGCTCCAAAACAATAGTACAATAACGCAGAGGTTGAATGTCCTTTGGGACCATACTTCCTGCCGTGTTGTCTTCACTCGGACTGGATATCTTATGAACGCCTGTTTTGTCCACCCATATTTCAAGTTTTCTTACCTATCATTGGTGGCTTTCTTCACCCGTTAAGAAAACAGTGGGTCATTTTAACAACTCCGACATGGCAGGGAAAGAAGTACGTACATTTCGCGTGCCTGCAAGACCCAGCCATGCTCTTCAGTACTCGCACGACAGCACTTCTAATCCTTAGACATAAGCGCCTTACCAATCGTCGATAACATCGCAGCAAGGATCAGCTCCGTATATAGGCTAGGATTCAAAGCTCCCTCCTCTTCATTCGTATAGACGGCAGAAGTCCAATCATCTCTCCCTTGAACTACACCTTCCTCTAAATGCGAGCCGTAAAATCAAGTCTTCCTCAAGGATCACCACCACAGGAGCCTCGAAAGCCTCGCACCCGCATGAGTGAGCTTCAACGTGGCTTCATTTTTCGTCAGTATCCAACACACATCCTTATACTATGTTTCACTGATGCATATATCTAGATTATCTTGCTGGCTTGGGCGGGAAAGACGGTGGTCTTGATGATAATGGTTATATGATTCTTGCCAATGAACTAACCAAAATTGTAAGAGCCNTCCTCATCACCCTCAATACCATCTAAAATTAACCAATCTCAACTCAGAATTCCGAGCGCAAAGTCGAAGTCTCCAAGTTGAAATTGTTTGCGAACAGTCATAAAAATGATGTACTGGAGCTTCGGGAGCACCTTGGAAAATCTAATCTTCTACCTTCATGTTCGTACACTCCATCTGCATAAGTTTATGTACTTCATTGAGATATATAGCAGGGAATGCACCCACGCATACCTTTGTGTCCTCTCCGGTTCTGCCTTCCAACCCTCCGAATATGGTAGTTGCTAGCCACTCGCCCATGAGTTCTGTCAATCCCGCATTCAGCCCTTATGATCCATTTGAATCCTCGTTCCAACTGAGTGATAATCACCCTTCATATGGATGGATCAATCTCAATGAAGAATTCGGTATTGTCCAACCACACGTCAAGGCAGAAAGGGCTCCTGAGCAAGGATGGTTGTATAATATCAATCCTAATAGTGGGCCGTTCCACATAATTCAGAACTATCACAGCGGTCCACGCCATTCCCAAACTTGAGTGTTTTGCTCGACCCCAGCTTCATAGTGCTTTCTGTATCACCGAAACGTTATGTAGATTTCCGTGTAGATTCGGTTCTCTCAATGCTTATAACAATATGCCATATCCTATGCGATGGACTTCGAGATGATCGCCAGTTCCAGTGTGGATTACACAAGGACGTCATGTGTCGGATGCTTCAAGAAGAAGAGAGAGCCTACTAATCCCATTGTATACTTAGAAGGCCATAAATTGCTCCTATTTTACAACTGAACGAGGCCAACGTGGAATACAGTGTGAACCTCTTCATTCGATGATATTGAGTTCCTTCGTCCGCGCCTTAGCAAAGTCGTCTTTATAGGTGTTCCATATTCTGCGTATCATTTAGAGCCCCGCAAATTCTTACAGGGGCGATAAAATATACCTGGTGAGTTCCTCGATGTACAGTTTCTGCACCCGGATGACCTCATCAATATGCGGTTGTTCGATCTTCTCTACATGAATGGGCCTGCCAACTTGAGAATAGATGAGTGATGCCCTATGCCCGCATATTCGAGTTCACTCACTAACTGCCACGATACGCCGTCGATAGGGCATTAACCCCCAATTATCTGTAATGCCGAAGATGAGAACACGTTCCTAGTTGCACTCGAAATAAATGAATCGTGGTTACAGTTCAAAAGCCCTCTTCCATGGAACAAAGGTAACGTGAAGCCAAAGACAGATTGAAATTTCTTTTGCAGCGCGTATACCGTCGTACCCTTTTGATTAGGCATTTGCTCGTATATCTACATGATCGGTACGTTACTGAGATCGATGTCAAGAGAAAAAAGTGGCACGCACGTCGTTCTCTCCAAAAGAGAATACCGGGACCAGTGACGCGCTAAATGATTGCAAGTTAACCGTGCGCCCCGAAGAATGGGTGGAACCACTTGCCCGTGTTGTATAGCAACCTTGATGAATCCCAGCCTCAATGCATTCTAAGTATTTTGTTCCACTAGGACAAGCAATCCAAGTCCAGAGCTTACCGTTTTCGCAGAGTCAGATCCGCTGTCCCGGGACGTGCACTGAGACTTTCCGCCGCACCACCCACTACAATGGTTATGGCGTTTCCAGGACCCGATTTCAAAATATTTGAGCAAGACTTCTTGCTGACACTACATACGCCCATGGCCATGATAATGTCCCTGTAGAATGGAGTTTGGAAGTTGCTTGATAAGGTCAATAGATGTGGTTTAATTCCTGGAAACGCCGCCGAGAACCCCGTAGCTGGACGGCATGTTAGACTTGTGGAGTGATGACTTTCTCAACTTATGGACAAACCTTCAGTGCCAAATATTGCTTGAGCACCCCTGGTGCGCACCAGAATGAGATGAACTGAACCGTGTTGACTGAATGGAGCACCTTACATTCCAATGATGCCTTGCAGGATAGCTTAATGAGATAGGAACAGTCAAAAAGAGGTCTATAAGATATGGCGCACCGTGTGGATGGTAACCAAAGAGGTACGGTCGATCTGGAGGTAGTTCAGCTTCCTGGATAACTCGTGAGAACTTTGCTCGACGATGAATGTAAGAATGGTATACTTTGATAAATCTAGTATGGATGAACATCAATTTAGCGGGCTAGGGCAAGAAAGAAAGAGCTTACGAGGCTGGATAATAGTCCGAAAAGTACTGCCAAAAGCTGGTCGATCGGAACCATTGGCTCGTACGTCCCCCGTGCTCCGGGCTCTGGTCTATCCAGTGCGCCCATATCATATAAACAGCTAGGATTGGCCACAGTGGGGGGAATGAACTATAGATATGAGAAGCCAAAATATAGAATCAGTTTCAATAGTGACAGGACCTAACCTAGTATGGTTCCATGCAGTCGGAACCAACTAGATCAACAAATAAAGTAGAACAACTGTAACGCACCAAAGGAATAGAAAAATGGCAATTGTTAGAGGAATCATGATTGACCAGATTGCTACCGCAAGCATCTGGAGTCTTCTCTTCCGCGGAATGCGTGCTGGGACGAAACTGTATACCATTATGTGAATTTTTGGACAGAGGATTCTACTTATAGAGGTTGACGGACTCAATATTGGCATGCAGAGAATCGGTTACTGGTTTCAGGGGAGCTGCCGTAAGTTGTGATAGACGTTCCTTGAGATGAGAGGCGGATATTGTTCTGGTCGAGGAAGATAGCCTTCTCATAGAAGACATCTCTGAACAAGTGTTGAATGTTACTGAATAAAATCAAGGTATACGAGCGTTCCAGGTGGTAACAAATGTAAATACGAGTTAGAAGTCGAGGAGAGTGGAAGAAAAGAAAGGTGAGTANCCGACGATGATGTCCGAGTCTATGCGCAGAACCAGGGTTCCAGATGGTCTGCCTTTGTGACGTCAGCAGCACGTGAAAAACGAAAACATATGATTTTTATTGAAGTTTGAAGGTCAAGTCAAGGTCAAGTCGCAATTCAAGTTCAACCTATACCAGTAGTTTCTGCCATAAGGTGGGCCCACAATGGAAATCTCAAGCATAGTTAGGATTATGGTAATACCAAGCACGCAACCATCGTAAGTTGAGACCTAGCTATAGCTGATTGCAATACAACAAGACCCTAGGGATTGCTTTGCATTACGAATGACAGTTTNGGCTATACTGTATTCATTTTCTTCTGCGTCGTGAATGCATCCGCGATTGCAATTCAAGCCATCTGACCGCCAGGAAACTTTGGGAACTGAATGTTATGACGGTATGTACTACAAAAACAGGGAGCACACATAGTCACCATCAAGGTCGCTGGGTGATGGATACCAGTTGTAAGTAGGACGAGAACTTTCCTGTAAACAAAGTGAATGATCCAAGACCACGTTCAGTTGAGGTCCGAACTGCCGATAGTGTTTACACAATGTCTTCCCAGACGATATACAGAATTACTGCACTTGCATCATGTCCCCAACACCAAGACATTCGTATCCATTAATGTTCGCTCAGTTAGAAAACTCTTACTAACGCAAGCTTTCTGAAAAGGAACACAATGGAGTTTGGTAGGATGGAAATACTCAAGTAAGTAGGATACAGCCGGGCTGGCTCAAAGTTTGGTTTCCAATACATTCCAATACTACCGGCTCCGAGTCGTGCCTGCCCAGAAAGTGATAGGAAGTGGAGATGAAGTGTACGTCGTCCGGGTTTGCACCGTCCAATGGCAAGCCGACTGAAAAGAACAGCAGACTGGGACAAAAGACACGAGAACTAGATCTTACAGCCCTTAGAGGGGCCAGCGATGCTCCCATCCGGGCCCAGTCTGGGCCATCAAGATGATGAAGCACAAGATAGGAAAAGACGCAGAACAGAATGGGAGACTCTGGAAGCAATAAGATCGTCGGAAGAACAWGCCAAGCAATCTCACACGCCCTACTTGCTTTCGCTGTATGAAGCTGGAATGTTCGACACGGATGTGAAGGTTACGAGATCGAGGACTTGAATTTTTACTCGGACATAGTAGTTGCCCTCAGTTTCTCCTCGGGATACATATCAGAGTTTGCGAGAGCACCATCTCTTGTCTTCTTATACACAACAGATGAGGGAGGATTCGATGTGCCAGAGTCTCCATTTTCGAAGAGTTCGGATAATATACATTGTGCTGTCGATGGAGACCGATGAGGCTTGTTATCGTGTCCCTTCAGATGGGCGTAAGTCTCCCAAGGGGAAAAAAGGGGAGAGGGGTTCCACGTGGAAAGAGTAGCCTCCGGTCTCAGCTAGTGATTATCGCGGTGTTTACAGACACGAGTCCAAGGATGAGATTGAGAGCGATGATACAAGACGAAATTTCTGATGAACTGTATTCCAGTCTGCTGTAATCCTGAATGCTTCCCTGTGCAAGTTGGACCAATAGGATTGTATCTTACAGGAGTAGTGGATTCTCGACACGAGCTTGGGTTGCCGCTATTGGCTAGGGCTCATTGGCAGTCGGTAAAACAGGAATCTCCACCCAAGATAATAAAGACAGTAGATCTTCCTGGATTTTCCTCCTGAGTTCTCTTGAAAACAAAAGTAATATCGAATCAGCTTCAGGTAAATCATGGGAATCTACTTGTAATTGGGCGCCGGGAACTTGTAACGTTGACCAAAAGTTGACGGTTGCTTGTGGCATTCGTTATTGAACGGTGGACGTCAGTAACTGAGTAAGCGCCTCAGTTCGATGCGCTTACCTCGGCCCTCGGAAGCATTCCTGAGCGGTCCGTGGATGCCATCGTAGACGATTACCACCACCATCCCGACTCACTCTTGAGCTTGGGCCCCGTATCAGTGCCAGGGCAGACATGGACGTGNTACATGATAGCATCTGGAGAAGGTTTCCGTACAGTTTACTTTCCATTCTCGATCAGCGAGACCGCTCTGAGACCCATCAGCCGGTTTGCCAGAATATCCCGGTCCAGAACACGCCCACAAACACTGTGACTGTCCAGGATCTTCCTTCAGAAGTACTATTAGAGATTTTCTCTTACTTTATTTATGACATGGCAGTCGAGGACCAGATGATAGGTGATAGCGCCCTGTGGAGGTCGTCGAGGGTATGCACCTGGTGGCGAGACGTCATTATTTCTTCTCCCCAACTATGGAGGAAAGTCTCTGTAGATTGGGAAACCTTCCAATCAGTGATGCGCCAGAATTGGAACCAAAAACGTCGGAGAAGGCGCCTGTTCTTTCTCGAGCTACAGCTAGTTCGCTCGGCCCCCCATTCCATTGCATTGTCTATACGCAGTATGAACCAGATCCCTGATGACGACCCAATCTTCCAACTTCTACTAGAGACCTCAACACGCTGGGAGGTCTTGTCTCTAGATGTCCCTGTGCTAACCCTGAACGGTTTCACGGCTGTTCAAGNCAAATTGCCGCTACTTCGTCACCTCGACTTCTCATCGTTCTATGATGCAGACCGGCATCCCATTCCGGTGCTCCCTTATGTACTGTTCGAAGCACCCAGCCTCACGCAATTGTCAGGGCATCCTCGGATTCTGGCGAACGTCCCTCTCCCTTTTTCGCAGATTACACGCTACACGTCGAGCAATAACTCCGACACATACCCCATCTCGTGGACGTTGACCTTGTTGCGGCGCATCCAGAATATTACGGATTGCTCTATTCAGCTAGCACATGCCCGTGAGCACATCATGGAGCGTGTCGTTCTTTTAGACCTCGTTCGTCTCGAAGTCGCTGGTGCTGCTTTTGGAAGCAGCGTCGAAATATTCTTCCGTGAATGTTTTGCCCCAAGCCTCCGAGAGCTCATCATTCACCCTGCGTTCGAGCCCGCGGGTGTTCAGGCTTTGGAGGCTTTCCTTGAGCAAACATCCTCTCCCCTCGAATCTCTGTCGTTCTCGATATGTATGTCTCCACCGGGAGATGCRGTACTCTTTCGTGTACTGCGGGCTGCCAGTGCAAAGCTCAAGTATGTGGCAATCAAGCGCTGTGAACCTTATCACATCGTTGATCTTTTGGATATCCTTTGTACACTTCCACCCTCCACTTTTCTACCCTCTTTAGAGACGCTACAACTTGCTTGTGATCTGAAGTTGGCCCAGCGCGTGGAAGAGTGTAGGCCAGGTCTTAAGATCGACAACCTCCGTGTTTGACATATTTGCAATGTAGAGTATCTCTGTTATTTTCGTAAACTTTAATCGGTCGTCTGTACTCTCATGGGTATGCGATAGAGTTGTACCTACAAAATTCTATGTGTAAGCCAAATTGGCCGGTTCAAGGACCTTTCTCAGCAAGAATGCCTCAGTCAAAATACTTTAAAGGTTCAAGACACGGRTTTTGCTACACTTTGGAGAGCGTCCATACATCAATAATAACGAATATCTTATTTAGGATCGTTTGATGTAGAACGTCGACGTCCAAGAGCATCCAGTAAACAACCATTCAAATGTCCTTGATAAACATGGCACGGTATCCGGTCATTAGCATCTTCCCCAGGAGGAGTATAATCAAGCTCTTGTGGATCTGTGCTTAAAATTCAACCACGAGCACTCCCTCTCTATCTTTAGCATCCGAACGGTGACCAATGAAGTGCCTCGATTCACCCCCAAACAGAGCCTGAGAGCGGTACCATCTGAAAGGTAATGAGATAAGTATTAATCATCTCACATGCGAAGAACTTTATAAATCTGGCTTTCATCTCACCTGTTCTTTGTGACGGACTTCAGAATTGCTGCTTCACATTTTGCCCATGGAAAGTTGATGAGACATACATCCGATTCCCCGTTGGGCGTTGAATGCCATTCTTGGCGATGGCAGTGGATATGACTCATAACTTACCAGGCACAGCAGCTCGGGCCGGATCGACGCATTCGAGTAGATTCGAGTGTGTTACCCCACGAGAAATGCCTAGTTGAACTCTGTAATACTTAGGACCACCGGTAAGAATTCAAGTGCTAGATGTATCAGTTGGATAGGAGCACGGTACGCATGCCTGCTCACTATTTTGGAAGAGATTCTGGAGCAGACTGAACTGATACTTTTTCTGAATAAAACACTGAAGTGACTGTTCTGAAAGATGTGGGAGGCTTTGTCACGCTCGACTGATCAGAGAGGGGATACTAAATATGAGTAGATGTAGGGAGAATTATTCTCCTAGAAATTTCTATTGGCATTCTGCAGTTGAGACCACACTGCGGCAGACTTTTGGTCGTCCGGTATACACTTCTTCAGCCTGTCGTAGTCGTACCAAACGATGGATTCGTAGCAATGTGCTACAAAAGCTCGTTGGGCCAGAGAATATGCCGATCCAGTCATAAATATTTCGGAAGGATCTCGTTCTTTGCCCTCGCGGCCCAGAGGAACATGGGGTCGATGGGCTATCAGTAACTATCAGTATTGCACCGGTGAGAACTATAGCGACGATCTGATAAAACACGGTGGATGGCGCACAGTATCAGGGTATGTTACCGGTCGCCTGAATCTCACTTCAATGGACTTGAGGATCAAGGATACACCTCTTCCTTGAAGCAGGTTGTCTGCTTCTTCCTTACCGCCAAGTTTACGTCCTAGTTGGGACATCCAATGGCAACGACTCTGGAGAAACGCGGAGATATGTAAGAAGTAGTTGTGTAGATAGAGCACCAAGAACAACCTACCGATTCAAAAAACCTAACTGAGAGGCTGATTAGAACGATATGCCAAGTTGAACTGCCAGAATACCTTACCATATCTCACGTTATTGACATGTCTGACCGCAGAGTCAATATTAGAGTTGACAAAATAACATGATTTATACACACTGGAAAGAGTCCTGGTCACCCCATACGATAGGCTGCTCCCAGAGATTTTCCCGTAGGAAGCCAGCTTTCAGCATTTGTATAGTGGCTTCTTCTAGGGACTCTGCAGGTATATCATCGGGAGATTCCGGTCCAGTCGTTCCAGGTGGGATGTGATACGGAGATCCTGGATCTCTGAAAGCAGCTTGAAGAGCCTATTGGTTCGTTTCTCAACGTTATGGTTGGTCTTCTGGAACGTGTGCACGCGCACCTTGATAGTTGACTTGTACCTGATAGATCTGTCGGTAAGTATCTGACCCTTTGGTGAGTGTTTCCAGTAGCCTCTGAAGAACTGGCAATACATTCGTCGTAGGGAGATTGGGCGCAAGTCGGACAATTACTTGTGCATGACGTAATTACAGCATCAAGGGTTTTCATAAGGACACCTCGGTCCGATGCCCTCAACGTTCTAAAANATANGACTCCTCAGAGCCAAGCCATCTCTTGTATTGTCTAAAGATAAAGCAACTCTGAAATGGAACGGTCAACGATGATGCGATGTATTTTGCTCTAACTCTCCCAACTTCCGAGTGGGATCATTGGGAAGATATCAGTGGCACCGTGACTATGTTGCGACCTCTGAACAGTGAAATTGGGGGCCATTTCAGAGGCACGAGAACGAATTGAACAAGCTCTAAGCCCAAGTAATACTTTATTTCCCTAGACAGTGAGTGATAGACTGATTTATCTTCCTCCTGACGATTTATTGACAGTGGAAATCATGTAAATGCCGTCAGTTTATCGGATATGGATTGATTCAAAGGTCCCCGTAGCTTCGGATTCGCCTGCTGGACATTCTGTGCATACCCACGTTCTAATGGTTTGGGAGCGTTCTTTTTTGTATCAGACGAGATGCTATGTGGATACCGTTGGACCCAACTCATCCGGTAGTACCACTCCCTCGGAAATTTCAGTCTCAAATTTCCGAGGGAGCGGTGAGTGAACTGCTTTCTTTTGCAGCAACTTGGAAAACCATTCACTCGCAAGCTTCCTCAAAAGTATGATAGACAAAGGATTTGAATCCTATAACCACATCGAATAACCATTATTTGTGATGTACTGAAATTCCTGAAATATATCAGAATATCTCTGATGAACTACTACTAAGTACTGAACCTAGACAAATGCTATGCCGACAATTCCTTGCCCGGCGCTCAAGACTACACAGCGAGGCACTCGTGAAGACCACGAAATCAGCACGAGAACCTGTCACCCTTGGCAATTTAGAGTTCTGGATTCCGAAGAGGAAGCAGGTATGTTTTGCCTCACCTGGGTGGCGCCGTGATGTGCTATCCTATTTCCTTCGCCAAGAGCCTAGCAGTAGTAAGCTAAGCCTTCATGGGTCTTAAATCCTCACAGTATATGTAGGAAGGCCTCGCACATCATTCGGTGAACTTCTCGGTTCTCTATTGTATCTCACAGGTACCTCACCCATGTGTTTTCGGACTGTTAGTGAATTGTGTCGATTCGGATACATGGTATGGTTATGAAGAATCCCGTCCCTCGTTAATGGTGTTACATACATTCCGCTATCTATCCTTCCGAAGCGGAATGGATGTTTCACATCAGCCACATTCGTGAAGGAGTCCTGCTTTGAGCTGCGTAACTTCCATTCCCATTTGATAAGCAGTCTTCTATTGCTCACACCATTATTTTTGCGCACTACAGTACTGTTAACACGGGGTCCGTTCGACTGCGCCAGATGCTGGTCTCGTCTCGTCTCATTTCAGAGCTGTTCTTATCGAAGGGCACAGAACACCACAGTGTCAATGGACTAGGAATCACCCAACAGTTAGTACAACACAGATTTGAGTTCTTATGGAAAGCTCTATACAGATGTCTTCGTGGTTGCAGCCGTCAAAAACACTTCTTTTGTTCCTAGGCTTTTACCATCGACGTTAGAGGTATAGTATCGGAGTTGGGTTGTGCGGATAGGAGCAGCAATCCGCGGCAGAATGAAAGAGGGAATGTATAATAAATTTGTTAACTTACGCGCTGACCCAATCCCTTAACTCCGACATGAACATTACTTACGAGTCCAGTTGAGGTGTCAATCATAAGTAGTAAGACCAGTATGCAGTGACGCCCGTAGAACCTCTACGCGGCCCGCTGGGAAAATCCCTGTTACTCCTCGCATAATTTATGGAGTTCCCTATTCTCACAAATGTCCAGACAGCAAATCAGAAGTAGTCTTGGCATCAAGCTCGATCTACGTGGACTGTCCGGTGGCTACGGCACCTTTTAGAGCTAGAGCTTGAACATGTTTCAATCCAGAGCGAATCGTCAACAAGTTCGTTGTTCAGGCTTCCGAAAGGATGGTGCAGGGTAGATAGTAGGTGACCGGTTAAGCGTGGGGAAGATCAACGTGCGTTGTCGCCCTGTACGGACAAGGCTGGGCACTTTCGCATCGGAGAACCCAGTTTTCCCACGCGGGAAAAACAAAAGTAAAAATAAATTGGGAAAGAGACACTTTCCCACTGCCTTTCCTATTTATTATCCTGTGCGGCAAATAGGTTGGGAAATAATATCATTACAGTTGTATATACCATTAATTTTACATGGTGGAATAATAGCTGGGAAAGAATTCCTTGCCAGATGACAACCCCAATTTCTTTAGTATCTTTACGGTGTGGGATTGTTATAGCGGGAAGGAAATTCTACCCCGGAAATGTCGCCTAAAAAGGGCAACTGAAGAAGCAAAAAAGGTAATTTAAAAAATCACTGTAAATAATTTCTTTCCCGACGCAGGAGAACGAAAAAGATCCAATTGTCTTTACACCTGGGAAAGGAAATGGATCTTCACTGGGATAGGATTTCTTTCCCGCTAGCAATCCTACATATCAGAGAAATTGGGGTTGTCATTTGGCAAGGAAAGGCAGCGGGAAAGTATTTCTGTCCCTTTATTCTAACATTTGTTTTCCTACGTGGGAAAACGTAACTTAGGCTCTCCGCAGTGTCTTTAGTGACCAGGAGAGCCTGTTCATCAAAAGCCGACGTTGTTGCATCAGCAATACTTGTGCGGGTCCAGACCAGGTACGGTAGCAATGATGATGAGTGAGTGGGAAGAAATTATACTTCCAGAATTGCAGAGGATCTCATATGATCATATTAACCTTGTAGCACTCCTGATACGGACTAGCTGGGTGTCCAGTGTCATAGCTTCGGAACAACTGCTTGTTGAATGAGTCGCCTGCATGGAAACTTCCAAGCAGTAGGACTTATGAATTGAAGAAAAGATGGTATCCTAAGATATGTTCTTTGAATACGACGCGCGACTCGAGGTGTTGTCGAAACCTCTCAACTATGTAGTAGGGTAGTAAACTAACGGAAAAGACATCCGTCTTGGTATATCACAGTTAGGCCTACCTACTGAGACGTTATCCAGGAAGGCTTCCAAAATTCTGCGTCCCTTCTGTATACGACGTACGTTTCGATGGGAAGCAGAAACCCTAGCACTTAGGTTAGAGTAGCAAATCATCCGGAAAAGGCTCGTGTCGTGTGGGAACTTGTTAACGAGCTGCGCTTTCTTCAAGATATTCTCATGGAGGGCATGAAAAGCCTCGCTTAGAAAAAGAAACTATCTCTGTCGAGAAGAATAGGAGCGGCCGAGATGAGATATACTGCGAATGCACTGGTTATCGGGGAAAGGTCAACCAGACAGATTCGAGAAAGACCAGGGCAATCCATGTACATCACATCACAAATGTAGTGTTGCACTACAGCACCCCCTTGTGAGTTATTTCTGTAGAAAATGCGTGTCGAGGCCCCATGAAACAGCGTGGAAGGTGAAAGCTAGACATGCGATGCGCGATTGCACCAGACAAAAATGGGAGTACTATCTGAGTTGTTATCTACTGGTGCGACGCTTACTTACCTGCAGATGAGAATATTTGTGACAATCGCCCGCCGAATGACGATTCGTCCAAAAGCGGATAAACGGTGGAGGTTTGATACCCTCGGCCCTTCTCCCACACTAGCGAGAGCGCATCTAAAATTAACGAACGGGAAGAAGATTTTGATGAAGGATACCTGGCGTACTAACGAGTGACTTTTCACGTAGCGACGACATACAGCAGAAACGTGGAATTTTAGAGGACGATGAACGCCAAACACAGTTCGATTTGGAGCAGAATAGGGCATACATTCCGATTTTGGACCTCCGGGATTGGGTATACGTATATAGGTGCCAAGGAATTCGGAAGTTCGCAATTGGGACGCTTGCGAGTCCACATATGGAAATGCGAAGGCAGGCTTGCCAACTTGGAACAGGAAAGCCTGGGAAACATCATGAGCCTGGTTTACCGGGGAGCCGATAATCCAGAGTATCGGACCCGGAATTGCCACGGACAACTGTCCATTTGGCGGTGGGCAAGTACGAATTTTGAGTTGAAGAAGCCTCAGTGGCGGTGTCGGATATTATTTGGTCTTGTTTGTTTAAACCTTGCCAAGAATTGCGCCAATCAGTAACGGCGCTTGACGTGCTATGTAGTCCTCCTGCTCCTCATCTAAAAATGGCTTGAAATCCATATGTGTCCACATTATTTTTGACTCAGGAAATGTGCTATACAGTGTTATATTTAACTCTTGCCATAATCCAATAGCTGCAGTGAAGATTGGGAGCTATTTGAGATGAAGGTTGACAGTTAGGTAGCACGCTACTAGGTTCCCCACACCAGATAACGCGTTGCTTCTTCCGCTAATCGTACTGGTAATGCTTACTCGTTTCTATGACAAAGACTATGCGTTTGCCTCAATTCCTACTCTGCGCGAACTGGTTCGGTTGGTTCGGTCTGGAGACAGTCACCATTCTTGATAACGAGCCTCGATATCCCGCATGTATGAAATGAACAGATGTGGAACAAATCATAATTAAATTTGGTACGTTTATGATGGTTTTCTCTGACCGGTTTGCTCATGATATTGTAAATACAGTAGAATTGTCCACTGTGGGTATCTAAGTCTCCTATGTTGATTGTAAACTGAATAGCCAAGGTGCTATACATGAGGATAAACTGTTAAAAAATGCTACTTGATGGCCTTCCCAGCTCCACAGTTCGTAAATCTTACACACGATCTGGTGGTGAGATAATGGAGTTATCGGGGAAGAAGAACTGAAGTGTCTTTTATCGGAGGTACTTAAAAATTCACACCTCCACGATGATCGCGTGGTTCCCACCATTCGCCCTCTCCTTCTACTGATTCACTCTAGCCCACGGCCTGAGGCTTGAAGCTCGGGGTATCCCCTCTTTTTCCCATTTAACTACAACCTCGACCACACGTCACTTTTCCTCGTCCCTCCTTTGCTTCATATATAAGCACTTGCTATTGAGCAGTGCTTGGATCACGTCTAGCAATATGTCGATACCACTATCGTTTTTGCGCACTGGCGTAGTCCTCTCCGAGGGCGCCTCCTTGGGTGACTATCTCGCATCCCGGATAGACGAGTCGGACATTCGTACACTCCTCGATTGTCTTTGCTCTACACCTGCGCCTGCTATTCACTCCCCCGACTCCTCTAGGCCTCCGTTATGCCACAATACGGTCCACTCATTTATTGTAGACTTCGTTCTACCCAACTCTCAATCACGGCCTGCCCTAGGTCCCAATGACCGCGTCATGATTGTCCTTCCAACTGGCCCTGAGAATGCTCTGGCTCTCATGGCTCTCGCATCTTACCACACATGCGCTCCTGTCAACGCCAGTTGTACAGCTCAAGAGTTGAAGGAGGATGCAGAACGGCTTCACGCGAAGGCTATCGTCACTACGCGTGATGCTGAGGACCGACTGGAATTGCAGAAACTGCGGGATGATCTTGGTTGTGATATCATCTTTGTGGAAGGTCGAAGTTCAGGTCCAGCTGGTCTCTTCGACATGTCGGTGATGGGCATTCCAGACTTACGTCCCCGTCGTCCTTCTCATCCCCATCGTCTCTCGGATCAATCTCTCGTACTACACACATCGGGTACCAGTGGCAAGAAGAAAGTAGTTCCATATACGCTTCGTCACCTCATCATTGGTACATGGGCCGTCGTCCACTCCTGGAATCTGCAACCCGACGATGTTAACAGTGCGTGTTCACTTCCCGGAGTATGCGATTAGGGACTGATGTATTCTACTTCTCAATGTAGTGAACATGATGCCTCTGTTCCATGTCGGAGGAATTGTACGGAATCTTCTAGCACCTATGCTTTCCGGCGGGAGTGCTATCATGTGTGCAGGGTTCGACGCAATTGCTTTCTGGGGGCTAGCTCACGAGCTCCAAGCAACCTGGTATTTCCTATCACCTCTCTTATTCTCCGGCACTCTTAACGACCGACAGGTATTACGCCGCTCCGACCATTCACCACGCCATTCTCACCTCCCAACCCGAGTCGATAGTCCCGTCCAGAGATCTCAAGATTCGTATGATTTGCAATGCGGCTGGTGGTCTCCTCCCTTCGCTCGCGGTCAACCTCAAAGAGCGCTTTGGAGGCGCCATCGTATTGCCCTCTTATGGAATGACTGAGTGGGTTTATCCGATGTTTCAATAGCTCATTGATGCTGAAAATCTTCATAGATGCATGCCCATCACCACACCACCTTCGACATATCAGCTAGAAAGACCTGGCTGTTCCGGAATCGCGTGTGGCCCGCACCTGTCAATTCGCGACCCCTTTAATCTCGAACGCAAGCTTCCACAGGGTCAGACTGGCGCCGTCTCCGTTCGGGGTTTACCTACATTCAGTGGTTACGAGACCTCGCCTGATATCAACGCTCCATTGGACACCTCTACGTTCTCCAGTGAAGGGTGGTTTGACTCTGGCGACATGGGGTACATGGACGACAATGGATATCTCTTCATCACTGGTCGCTCAAAAGAGATCATCAACAAGGGCGGAGAAGTCATTTCGCCATTCGAAGTTGAGGAAGCAATTGTCACTGCTGCTCGGGACTATGTCAAGGTTTGAGGTTTCGTTTGTCATCAAATGGCCAACTTGACTTAGTGGTAATCTCTGCAGACCACATTAGCCTTTGCAATAGAACATGATGTACTTCAAGAAACTATAGGTGTTGTATTAGTTCCAGCTGCTGGCCGACCTCGAATCGGACTTGCTCAATTGCAAGATCTCCTCAGGTAAATACATTTGAAAACCTACTGCTGCCACGATCCTGACATCCTCCCAGAGGACACTTGCACCCTTCAAAATGGCCTTTTGCTATTGTGTACATGGAAGATGTACCAAAGAATAGGTAGGCCACTCTAAGTCCGACTGTATGAGGTGTGGTTCTTATCCTGTTGCAATTACTCCTCTTAGCGCAGGAAAGCCTCTTCGAATCAAGCTATCCAATCGACTTGGTCTTGGCTGCCTGTCCGACAGTATTCCTGCGTCTCAACGTCATTTCGAAGCCGAAGTTCCCAGTAGCATGGCCTCACTATCTGATCCTATCAAATGTTCTCGAGTTTCTGTAGATCTTGCTGTGATCGAAAAGTGCATGAGAAGCTCGTACGGTGTTCAAGATGTCGCTGTGCGGTACCGTTTCGATGGTTCCCCCGAGGCATTTGTTTCTTCGACACACGGAAGTGAGTTGGCAGCGTCGACGTTGAAGGACGTTCTATTGGCGATACTCCCGGGCTACTGCGTGCCAGATCCCATCCATATTCTCTTCACCCCCCTTTCTCGTGGCACTGACGGTGGTGTCGACTTTGTACACATGGAGAAGGAAATTATGCGTCAAAACACATCCTCCATGTCTGCTCGTTCAATCATCGTTCGCGATGTTGTGGCCGACCTCTTGCTGGTAGATCCAGCCATCATCACAGGTCATTCCGACTTTTTCCTCCTTGGTGGAAATTCGTTGCTGCTAGGGAAACTTTCATACGCCATACGCAAGAAGGCTGGGGTGTCCGTTCCTGTCTCTGCTATTTTCGCCAATAGCAGCATCGACGGCATCGCGAATCTCATTGATAGCGAAGAGCCGGTGAGCCCTAGTGAGACTGTCGTTCACTCTGCGGCCACTTCAGTCACTGTGTTGGATTCGAAACAAACCTTCATTGCTCCAGAGCTTCCGCGCTCTCGTGGTCAGAACCATCCATTGTCCCTCTTTGTGCAAGCCTTGCCTATCGTCTTCTTCTACCCTCTTAAGGCAGCATTAACATGTATGTACACATAATGTTATTGTCCATCCTCGCTGACTTTTTGCCAGGGTCTATTCTACTGTTTGTCCTCACATACCTAGCTCCGTTTGTAGGCCACTCGGAATCCTATTATTCCCGAATGGGTGCCCTTCTCGCAGCCATATTCGCCGCTAGGATTGCTTCTCGGATTATCTGCCCATGTGCTGCCATCATGTTCAAATGGATCGTTATTGGAAAATATAAACCTGGAACCTACAGGACGTAAGTATAGTTGTTTGTGTTTCCGCTAAATCGGAACGTCCTGCTTACTGTCTTAATATCAACAGTTGGAGCACATACTATCTTCGGTATTGGATTGTCAATCAAAGCCTCACCTCGGCAGGTCGGGGAATCTTCTCGGCCCATCCCTCCTTGGAAATCTTGTACGCGCGTCTTCTAGGTGCGACAATTGGTAAAAATGTCTCCATCGACAAGAAGGCGAAGCTCGGCGAGTATGACTTGCTCACCATACAAGACGACGTTCGTATCGACTCAGCTCTCATCCGGGGATTCTGTGTTGAGAGAGATGGGTATTTCCGACTGGATACTATTAACATTGGGCGCGGCGCAACTATCAATACTTACACCCAAGTCGCCCCCGGTGCTAATATTGCTGAAAATTCAGTCTATGGACCACATGCGTCCTCGCATGAATCGGCTTCACCCCCGGAATTTAGTTCGTATAACCGCACCCTTATGGCAGATCCCCACTTCCTTCTGAAAGTTTTCGTTGCTTGGCCCATCACGGCTTTTGTGATGATCGTATCCTGTCCGTGTTCAGTTTCTCCCTGTTGTTGTTTTTGCAGCTCATGTCATGTTGGTCCAGATATCCCATGGTTTGCAGCACTCTGGCTAATGCTAGAGCAGACTATCCTAATCACGGATGGGCTTAACTCTATGCAGTCGGTTATCTTCTGGTTTGCATCCCCGACGCGTGTTGCGTACCATGCGCTGTCGCGAATCCTCAGAGTCGTAGCTTCCCCCTTGATTCAACTCGTTCTGGGAATAGCTTTCAAGCGCTTGGTCGGATTGAGTCGCCCATGTTTAGCTTCTGAATACAATCAGGCATACCTCCTGCGCCGATATATCACAGCTTCGCTTGTTTCACGCGAGAAACTCAAAGCTGCCTTTTCGATCCTTGGGACTCACTATGAGGTCGTTTCTGTACGTGGTCTGTCTGTCCATCTTTTGCATATCAGAAGCTAAGAGCGCGCAGATTGTATACAGAGCTCTGGGTGCAAAGATAGGGAAACGTGTTTATTGGCCCGGTTCTGGTCTTGTTTGTCCCGAGCCTGAACTGCTTGAGATTGGGGATGATGTTGTCTTTGGATCGCGCTCAGAACTCTTTACCTCTGACGCTCTTGGAGCAGACAAAATCATTATCAAGGACGGAGGTACGTGATAGCAGTAGTGCATTCATGTTCTGTTGATATTGATTGAGAGTTAGCTATGATTGCGGACCGTGTCGTTTTACTCCCCGGTACCACTGTTGGACGACGTGCTGTTATGGGTTCGGGAGCATTGGGCAGACGCAACGCCACTTATGAAAATGGATCGACTTGGATGGGCAATGGTATGTTCTGTGTCCAATATCTCTATGATACCATACTTAGGTCTACTTTACAGATGGCGGAGAAGCCATTTGTTTCGGCAAAGGCTCTAAGGAATTTGACCCCAAGGGGACGACCACCACTCCGTTTGGGCGTGCATATCACGAACGCAAAGCCAATTATTTCGTTTACCCCTATCCGATTATTTTGTTCTTCCAGCTCAGTATGGCCATTGTCTCCGCTGGCTATTGGTCGATTAGTGCCGTTGTTGCAGCCCAACTCCTCCGCATATTCCACATCCATTTCTTGCATCTCAACCTGTTTGGCGAGGCATGGTATAGGTTTGGGATCTTATATGGCCTCATTGCCTCGGTTTTCGTGGTCGTCCTCAATATCCAAGCATTGGTTGCCTTATTGTGGGTCATTGCCACAAAATGGGTCGTCATCGGAAGAAGACAAGCTGGCAGATATGACTGGGACAAGAGTAGCTATTGCCAACGGTGGCAACTCCATCTAGTTCTTTCTAGGCCACTCTACAAGGGTTAGTCTCGAAAGCTCTACTACATTCATCTTGCACTAACTAGCGACCGCAGGTTACGGAAACGGCGGTGTGCTCGGACCCATCACCGGATCGGCATACATTGTCTGGTTTTACCGTGCATTGGGTGCAAAGATTGGGAAGAACTGTGCACTCTACCCGGGTGGAAAAACTGGTTTGATGACGGAGCCCGATCTGGTCGAAGTGCGCTTAATTTTTTATCAGTGGATTGTGCATCATGATTTACTTTCCTTGATAGCTCGGTGACGACGTCTCTTTGGACAACTGCTCAGTTGTCGCACATATCAATTCCCGTGGTAATTTCTCGCTGAACGCGCTCAAGATTGGACATGGGTACGTTCGAGATGTGCTCCCACTCCCGCAGTTAATTTACTGTTACCTTTTAGATGTGCGATGCGTAGTGGCTCACGCCTCCTTTCCGGCGCCTCGATGGAGGATAGCAGCATGCTTTGTGAGCATACTCTCCTTACCTCAGGCGAAATCGCCGAGGCTGGCGCTGTCTACGTGGGTTGGCCAGGAAGACCGGTAGATAATTCCTGGGAGGAAAAGAAATTCCTCCACACAGCGCCAGTTATTGTATGTCCTTTGTGCCGGAGACCGCCAAATGTGTTTATGGCACCCATGTGTGGTCATCTCTTCTGCGAATCGTAGGTCCTTTTTTGGTCTAGTATCCTCGACTTCTTAACTGATATCGGTTACAGTTGTATCTCTAATGCCATCTCTACCAAGAACAAATGCCCTACATGTCATGAGCCTGGATCCACTCTCATGAGGATTCAGCCTACGTTCGCCTCTTCTTTCGCATGAACGTCATGCCCTATCATAGAGATCATCCCCCAGAATCCCAGACCGTTGATCACGGCTGCTTGTACCCATTTATCGGTTGCTTTCCTCCTTACTTATCCATGGGACTTGGTCGAAGCTCCTTCGGACTCATTTCTTAAGCTTATCCCGTCTTCCAACCCTATATCAAATTGGAAACGAGTTCGTATGACTGAATATGCTTGCCCCTGTATCTGGTATGCTGCCTACCCATTATCTATTGCTTCCATTCGTATACACATATACCTTCTTTTTACCTTTTCACTCTTTTAATTCGACACTCTCTTCCCCTTCTGTTCTATCGTTGTTGCTATTGTTTATCAGCCTTGTTTTCCATCCAACATGTAACTGACTCATATCTTTATGAGTGTAGAATAATTATTAGTGCACGTAGAATCGTTTCCTCATTGCTATACTTATTAGACGACTGCAATATCAAAAAATTGTCTAGCATCAGGTCATCACAGGAAGTGCCAGCCTGAGCGTCGCTCATGTCGGGTTAGTAGTATACTAGCAAGTACTCAAATATGTTGAACAATGTGCATGACTAGCATTCTTCAATTCTTCGCTACTGTGTCCATGCGAAACGTTCCTTAAACCCATAACAATGAACGAAACCAGCTTTGCTTCTCTCGTCAAGCCAGTCTGCGGACCAGCTAGCTCCAGGGAAGGCAGGGTATTAATGAATTCAATTTCACCCTCTACAAGATGACGAGTAGTCTCAGAAAGTCACTCATAGAAACTCGTTAAGATAATAGATACATAAGAACGAGAACAACACAAAAACACGATAGATACTTTATTCTCTCCAAACGATACAAAAATAAAATGGGTATCATGAAACGCGGCACATATATGAATAATGGGGGTGATRCGGAGCCAGAGGAGGGGGATCGCAAAGCGTAAATAAACCGTAAAGACAGGTCACCGCCGGAGGGATAAAGAGAAGGCAACGTATAAAAAGGGATGGAGTACTTTAGCAACCAGTGGGTGAGACAAAGCAGACGACATCGAGGGGAGGAGAATCTACACTCAATGAGGGGGAAGGGAAGACACAATCCAACCAGTGGTCAGTTCACAGATGAACATAAAATAAATGTAATACAGAAACAGGGGAGGGAAGACAGGCTGTATCTTTCAGACATATACTTCAGATATATCTCGGTTTCAATTCTTCATGGTGTTGCATTTTAAATGCCGCCGTAGGCATCTTCTGGATCGTACACTGTATCCGGACGAACCTGTTTTCCTCCAGCTTGGCCGGGAGCGCCACCGACAGCAGCCTGAGGGGGAGGGGTCCTGGCCTGAACAGGAGGAGGAGGGGAAGCCGCACGCCCTTGCTCAGATCCCTGAGTGCTGCTTACACTGGTGACCCTCGCGACATCAACGTAGCCACCTTGCTGCTGAGGCCCGGGTTGGTACATTGACCCAACAGTGGGCTGCCTCTGGAGATCTGCCTGCTGACCCTGATATTCCGAAGTCTGCCTCTGCATATCCGCGTGGAACATCGAACCGGCGGTAGGCTGTCTCTGGAGATCAGAATGATGCTGGGACGAACCCGTCTGTTGCCTGGTCAAATATGCGCCATTAGCAGCAACAGTCTCCGGAGCGTACGCGCCAACAGGGGNTGGAGGGCATCATGTCACCGGGGTTGAAGTTCTGAGGATATCCGTAAGAGGGGTACTGAGGATTACCGTAGGGATCATAGGATCCACCGCTGACGGGCGAAGCATTGGCTACATGCCTCTCGATCATGGTTGGAGGACGAAGCGCCCTCTGAGCCGGGAAAGGCTCGTCAGGTTCATCATCGAGCATGACAGCGGACTGGCGGAACTGCGCTGCATCAAATTCGTCCTGGTCTTGCTGCTTCTTGCGCCAACGACGCTATGAGGATGATTTGATTGAGACAGTGTTATCGCGTGAGATATGGACAAACGTACGATAAAGGATGCAATTAAAAAGCATAGGACGGCAACACCGAGAATACAACCTCCAACAATGCCGACGATGGTACCAGTGCTAGTGGCACCAGAAGCGGTGGCAGAAGATGAGGCAGCAGCAGAGGAAGCCGAACTCCCGGCGGTGGAGGTACGGGTGAAAGTACTTTGGGCAACAGACCTGATAGAAGAGGTCTGTTGAGTTGTCGTGGATGGAGCTACCGAAGTAGCAGCCGCGGACGTCTGTATTAATGTTAGTCAATTGGGTTAATTTAGTCATTGGGATTGTGCTTACAGATGTCTTAGAAACGCTGGAGGAACTGGAACTGGAGCTGACAGAAGAGCTACTACTACTGCTGGGCAAACYGCTGGAGGATGAGCTGCTAGGGAAGATACCAATGTTGATAGTGGTCTCCCTAACAGTGGTCACAACAGCAGAGGTTGTTTGAGCAGGGGTCGTCTCAGGAATGGTGGTGATCGGCGCCGTAGTCAGACGGGTGGTGATAGCTTGAGTAGCAGTTGTCGTGGGAGAGGTAGCGGTCACAGCAGCGGTAGTTCGAGTAACAGTCGTCGTCTCGGCTAAAACATATCCGTCTCAGTAAGTAGAATGGATCGAGAAGAAACAGGTAAAAACAAGGGCGGACGCTAAGATGCACCCATCATCCAAGAGTTAAAAGAAAAGTCAAAGGGCGCCCAAACCAGTCCAGGAAACTCTTGGGAAACATAGAAAANNACCTATACAACGGGAAGGAAATTCAGGACTTACGGTTATTCCCTGCTCCAGGGAAAAAGTCGCTAAAGTTAAATCCACCATCTTCGTCGTCTTCGCTTCCTCGTTGACGGTTGAGAAGGTTGGCTCTACGGTTGTGAACGTCTGAGCGTCTTTCAAAATTGTGATGCATCGTGTACAGAATTCTTGGGGTGTATGTAGTTGGTTATAGGATTGTTGTTATAATGAATGGCGGGTATGGAATGAGTGTGGTCCGTGAATGGGCGGGGAAAGGGAGGGAATAGGTGGTCGGGAGGGACAAGGATGAAGGCAAAGGACAAATCACTAAACGTGACTGCCAAAATACGTGACTGRGATGATGCAAATTGAAATTCTGTGACATATCATGTGCCGATGACTGATTATGGTGATACTGATACGCCACCTAATTATAAGTAGCTCTATCTAGAGGTCCTTCCAAAATATTATGCTCTCATTGGGCCTCTTCTGCCACTGACAATGTTCCCACAGATTGGGCTCTTTTTAGGATACAGAGAGGACTTCCCTCATCAAAACACTCTTACGGTGGCGCCAGCACCTGCCAGCATGGGATATCTAAGTTNAGTGCAGGGTATGGATCACATTTGGCCCGGTATGGGATGTATCGATACAAGGGGGGTCCTAGTATCGTATGTATAGGGTGTATGATACGTATATATGGGCCCCGGGTAAATACGACTTTTAYRTATAATACGTATAAAAG
>LBLO01000505.1:0-23301 GCA_004354395.1 Chondrostereum purpureum | reverse complement strand
GTTGGCAAGCAGAACACAGTCGATCTCGAGGACGATTGGAAGAAGTACTTTATGACGATACGGGCGCACGGGGTAGTCAAGATTCGAGGTGAAGAGGACCGTGTCAGAGAGCTCATCATGCGTGGCCACTGGATTCCGGAAAGTCACGGACATGAACGTCTCATCTATACTCTTGATTTTCCTCAACGGAAGACCCGGGCCTCTGCAAGGCCATCCTCCTCTATCTCTAGCCAAGCAGATCTCAGGCAGTCCCAGTCACGTCGTTATAGGCCCAAAAAGCACTACCGCATTATCTTTGAGGAGATCGGGCAACCACTCAGCAAATTGACAAACTATCAGTTAATGTTCCGCAGCCTTGTGGACGCCGCGCAGGGTATGTTCACATCGTATTTATTCTCTATCCTCTAATGCACTAGCCCCATGTAGGTCTCAAAGTCATGTACAGCGCTGGATTTGTCCATCGCGACATAAGCCCTGGAAATCTTCTCCTTTGCCCTCTAGATGGCTCTCAGAACAACTTCATTTGCAAAATCACCGACCTGGAACACGCTAAAGCTTACAGTCCCGGTGCATATCCGAACAACGATGATCCTTCCCAGTTTGTGAGACCTGTGCGTCCGAACATTACTCCTCTATATCTGCTGTACTTACTCTCGCTGTTTCTATATAGGGCACTCCAGCTTTTATGGCAGTTGAGATACAACGCAACATTTATCGATGTTACAAGTCTCCCGACCCTCACGAGAGCCCTGAAATCGAGCAACAGACATTGTCCTCATTGAATGAGAACAGCAGCGTGTTGCTATTGGAGGCATACGACCGGGCACAAGAGAAGATGTGCATCAATTACAACTACCTGCACGACCTTGAGTCTTTGTGGTGGATAGCCATTTATGGTCTACTCTACTATATTCCTGTCGGGAATTGGCCGCCTTCTCTTGATGAACATCTTGAAGTCGTTAATGAACTCTTTCCAGATAGTGTCAATGGGTCCTGCCGCCGATGGGCATTTTTCTGGGAATGGGATTTGTTCGCTTACGTGATGACCCACAGAACGGCGGCTAGTTGTCGAGATCTGGTAGGTCCTGTCGCTGCGGCTCAAATAACACTGCAGGCACAATACGAGGCGTTTGAGCGTGACATGCAAAAATATCTTGACAGCCAGAGGCTCCCTCTCTTCTATTCACGGTTTTGCACCCATTTCGAGAGAGCTGCGAACCTTGCAAGTCCTGAAGTACTTCCAATTGGGCAGGTCAAGAAGCGCCAGATCAAAGAACTGGCAGAAACTGCACTGGGGGTGACACTGGAGGAGGGCCCAAGCGTCAAACGCCCCAAGACCAGCATGATGACTAGGAACGGTGAAGGGGAATGAGCAAATGACTGGGTCGCGTATATATAACGAGGGTTGATATTTCTATTAGACGAGAATACATGAATCAGATAGTTCGCTGTTCTCTTACTGGACGATGTCTACCAATAGTCGGTGTGTTACTGGTCAGTGTTAGGGGGGAAAGGTGGTGTTCATGGATGAGGCTACTGAGGGCTACTGGTGAAATTCATGATGCGTTAGATAAATAAAAGAGCTGAAAGGTTGTGTCCTTGGGAATCCTTGACTGACTRCCCATGCAACAGCAGCATGCAAAAGTATAACTGGGGATTCGCAGAGCAATTTCATGGGACAGATGTTCTCCAAATAAGGTTGAAAATTGCAGACGAAGAGCTATATCGTATACGAGTACAGCCTCCTACTAAATATGCTACGTTTTCCAGATCCCAAGGGATACTATTTACTGAGGTTCCCGCTGCTATCGAGTGGGTCGCATCTTCTTCGCCAATCGTGACGATCTGCGCACAACACGTTGAGGGTCTGCAGTTTGGGAAGCCGCTCTTGAATTTCGGGCCTTGGAGGCACTCGTCTTCGTTGTCTTTCCTAGCTTTGATCCACCAGTACTGGAGTTAATCCTCTGCTTTTGACGGGGCGTCCTTCCTGCTCTGGCTCTGCTTTTTCTAGCTTGCGTTTTAGCAACGTTTGAATYGGTATGATATCTGATGCTGCACACKCAGCCGCCGCCTCAAATGCTGGTATCATKGCGCGATAAATTTTTGCAAATTCATTTCTCTGCAGATATCCAGCCATATCTTTTTCGAAGGATTCGTACTGCTTAACAAGCCGCCTTCTGGCCTCTGAAATGCATTGGCGCATTGAAGGAATGTCGAGAGGGGTGTCAAGATAGAGCGGAGGCAGTAGCTTGTAGACCTGTTCTCGAAAGAATGTATGTTGAATCAGCGTATCTGCACGGTCTTGATTGCCGSYCAAGTTAAACGGGAAAATCCGGTCAACCAACTCTAGGTGGTGTACTAGGTCAGTCGGAAATGAARGAGGCGATGGGGTGAARTAGARTAGAGAGTAGAGGGCAATCCACCAGAGGGATTCGACATCGTGTAGGAAGTTGTGGTTGAACGCCTTGCTGTCAACTGATGGGGGTTGTTTAACACTTTCGGCTGGCTGTTTCGCCATTGTATTGTTCGATACCAAACCCCACAAACGCGAATTCTGTATTGCATATTTCCTTTGGAATCGCGAATGCGTTCGACGTTAGGGTCGTAACCTAGCTGTTCTTTTGAAGCGAATGCTGCTGCGACAACAAAACGAACAAATTCTTTGTGATCCTAAGATGGGATTTATAAGAATTGAAATGAATGTGGGAGCTGGCTTGTACGCACTGCAATGAAGTCAAAACTCTCAGTGACCATTATATATGACCTCGAGTGAAACCATAGTCGGGTTTGGGTGTCTTCGATTGTTATGCTGAACATAAAGCGACGGCAAGGGTCGGCGTGGAGGATGTANGCTGCCGCTCCGATGACTTTAGTGATATCCTGCATTGAATATTAGAGTGAATCGGGACGAGAACAAGCTCAATGACACCATACGTGGTTTCCCTTTGCTGGGCCATCGTCTTCTGGTTTTAACACTCCATTGATAGGCACGTCCCCAGCTAGTGTTGCATTCGCACGATCTTTCTTCATCCCTGGAGGTARATTTTCCACGGGTGCCGTTGTTTCTTCGAGAACGAACTCGAGGTCGATCCTAAACGATGTATTGGTGCTCTTGGAGATTGCATTTCCCCTCGGTTTCGCCTGTACACGGAGAGTAGAACAAGTGCCTAACACCACCTTCGCTACTGCAATGACATTTTGACACAGTGTTTCGATGCGGGAAAAGATTTGGTCTTTGCTACGTTTACGGTGAAGACGGGAGGGGTCTGATGGGAATCCAATCCACCTCTTGTGTTTTGTAATGATTCCTTGCGCTTTCAAATTTTCAAGAATGGCAGTAAGGGTAGTTTCAGGTACTAGAGGAAGGACAGAGTCATGGAAAAAGTCCAAGGTGACCTCAGGAATCTCCGGTCCAACACCCTCTGCTTGAGCCTCTCTGATAATCTCAAGATTAAGCTTGTCCATTAGATCAAACTGTTCGAGGGGTCCAAACCTATCCAGCCGTAGGGATAGTAAAAGTGAGGGACAAGTTGAAGTTGAAGTTCAAGAATCAAGACGCATAAACCACGTGCCATCTATACTGTATACACTCCGGCCCGAGTACGGATCAGTCAACTCCGGTCCCTGGGCGGCAGSGCGTCGCTCAGAGGTACTCAGTCGGAGTCAGTTGCAAATGTTTCTTGACTTCTCCCGACTGTCCCGCCCCGTTCCCGTTGACACTTGACCGGCTTTATAATGAGAATGCTTACAAAAATCATTTCAAGGGACTCTTGCTGAGTTTGAGAAGGTCGTTAGGGGAGTATATAAAGGACTCATCTGATTCGATCCTGGCACACAACCTTGTCATCATGTCCACCACAACTGAAACCCCCTTCAGAATTTCGATCCCACAAGAAAAGATTGACCTAATGCGAAAGAAGCTGGAATTGGCGGAGTTCCCCGACGAGTTGGACGAGGTTGGTTGGAACTATGGGGCACCCCTCGCAGACGTTCGTCGCTTGGTCGACCGATGGCTGAATGGGTATGACTGGAGGAAGGAGGAGGAAGTTTTGAATGCTGAGCTTCTTCAATTCACTCGCGACATTGATGTGGATGACTTTGGGACATTGAACATCCATTATGTCCACCACAAGAGCTCGGTTGTTGACGCTATCCCTCTCTTGTTCGTTCACGGATGTTGGTCTTAATGTCTCAATGCTTTTTCGTATATTTTGCTAATGAGATGTAGGGCCGGGACATTTTGGGGAGGTGCGCAAGGTCCTTCCATTGTTGACCACTCCGTCGGATGGCGGACCTACCTTCCACGTTGTGGCCCTTTCGCTGCCTGGATTTGGATTTTCGGAAGCACCAAAGAAACCAGGCTTCGGTATTCCTAAGTACGCTGAGGTTGGTGACTGTTCGTGTCAATGTGGCGTCTGCATAACTAATACGTTCAACCAGGTCGGCCACAAGCTCATGCTATCGTTAGGATACAACGAATACGGTAAGGGCCGTTGTTCTCCTACCTCCCGTAGCTGTAGCTTTAACCTGTCCTTTCTACAGTCACTCAGGGCGGAGACTGGGGTTCGAATGTACGTTGAACATATCCTCCTGAGATGCTGGCCTAAGCTCTGTTTAGATCACTCAAACCATGGCTTCTCTTTATGGTGGGAGGCACTTGAAGGGCTTGCAGATCAACCTTCCAATGTGAGCCCCATGAAGTCCGCGAGCGACCTCCATTAATGACCTGATGTTGTTTCAGGGTGCCAGCTCCCTCCTTCACATCAACTCCCATTTTATGGCTGAAGAATCTCCTCACTCCCTACTCTGAAGCCGACAAACATGCCCTGTCCAGGGGCCAATGGTACTACACTAAAGGCAGTGGATACTACGCCATCCAGAGTACCCAACCTCAAACAGTAGCTTATGGTCTTGCGGATTCTCCAGTCGGCCTCCTTGCGTGGATCTACGAGAAATTGGTGACCTGGACGGATGATTACCCATGGACAGACGACGAAGTCTTGTCTTGGGTGTCTATATATGTATTCTCTCGTGCAGGACCTGGAGCATCGTTGCGAATATATTTCGAACGAGTTGCAGCTGGCCAAACGCAGCCACGTGCGCCCAAGGGAGTTCCATTGGGCGTGTCGTGCTTTCCTCAAGAGCTAATTCGGGTGCCACGGAGGTGGCTAGGTCAGATGGGTAATCTAGTAGCTGTGGGGGMGCACGAAAGAGGAGGTCATTTTGCGGCGCATGAGCAGCCAGCAGCCCTCGTGAAAGAYGTAAAAGCTATGTTTGCTAAGGATGGTCCCGCATTTGGAGTGNTCCYAGGAAAGACGGGGTACTAGCTCTYACTTCGATGATCCTATTTCAGTAGTAAGCTTCTAGTAGAGATATCTATCATCCCGTAAAGTAATAACATACCCTGCTAATATGATTTAGAGGATATGGTTGTAGATGGCAGAGGTGAAGGGGCTGGGTTGGTGAGGGCATATTAGACAAAATTTGTATGGATGTACCACAGGGGCGGNTCCCGCAAGGGCCATTTTGCTTTTTATACTACTACTACTACTACCCCGAATATTTGCTACCTCCACACGGCTTCTTCAGCAAATTCGAGTTACAAGTCTTCGTGAATCGGCCTTGTAGGGGAGGCCCTGAAATATGACTACATCCTTGCAAGTGGGAATTCAACCAGACGGCAAGGGCAAGGAAGGGAAAGAACTCATTGGAGGCCGGCGCGATTGACATGACGCCAATCTCAGTCGTTGCGCGACCACGTGCACAATATTTCCCTCCAGTGCTCACACAGAAATGTTTGCATAACTTAAAAACTAGTAGGATTTATTGTATATACTTCCGTCTTCCCATTAAACGGATTGACCACCATATGCAAGATGCTATAAGCTAAAATTTAATGATTGTAGAGGATGCCCAGATACCNTTCCATCAAGACGTTCAAGCAACAATCTTGATACGTTGCTCGCCAGGGGTGGCAACAGGGGCGGGGGCAACAGCACGGACGTGTTCGAAGCCATAGGCCCTCTTCTTCTTGAGGTTGGAGGCGGCAACAGTCGGCAGGGCTGCACAGTTGGAGGATGCAGGGCGGGTGTGACCGGCAGGGGTAGGCTCAACACCTTGGTACCAGGTGGAGGTTCCGTAGACACCCATGGGCTCGCCACTGTCACCCTCACAGTTCTCGAAGACGTCAGCGTCATAGTTGGCAGGCATGTTCTTTAGGAGCAGATGAGTTCTACGCACAATCGGAGGAGACGGAGCACTTACCCAGTAGCATCCCATGACATCGTAGATGTGTTGGCATTGCTTGCGAGCGTTCGGTCCAGGTGCGCAAGCACGGAAGCAGAACTCGCTAGCAGACATGAAAGAGGTCCATTCGTGGTATTGCAGCTGGGATCCAAAGCTGTCGCCGTAGACAAGTCCACCAACTAGAGTGATGAATCAGAACTCTTGTTATGGGGTCACCAAGGACCGACTTACTGGGGTTACCATTGCCGTCGGCACCGTGAGGGTCAAGCTCTCCTCCGCTATGAAAAATTACTTAGGACGCTAGAGCGACCTGACAATTGATTACTCACGTGTCCCCAGCGATAACATTCATCTTGGTGAAGTCACCAAGACCAGTTACCTGAACATATTCAGGAGTCTTGACGAAGTGAACACCCTTGAGGGTGCCGTCAGGGATAGTACGTGTTCCGCGGCCAGATTTGAGGCACCACGCGACTTCGATGCGCTCTGTCTCGCCAATGGCGCCGTTAGGCTCAGGAGGAGCCCATAAGCAGAAGTCTTCAGCCGAGCTGTACGATCCCTGGTCAGTAGAGAAGCAGCACGATGGAAAAACTGCGGGTCATACTTGATATACGCGGTCTGACACATTGAGCTCTGGCTGTTCTCAGTCCCACATGCATTGGTTCCGCTCTGGCCAACCTCAGAGGTGGTGGGCAGAGCGTTATACATGTATCCAGTGTTCCAGATCTGGTTGGGGTTCTCGTAACCACAACTCCAGATTTGAGGCTGTAGAACGGGGTCAACAAACAGAGCAAGTGAAGGTAAAGAGGNTACATACACGACTGCCGTCAGCGAAGTTGCCGTCGCTGAGGTCAAGACACTTCTCCTGGCCAGTCACCTTCAGCGTGTTATCCCACTAAGCAATCGCGGTAATTAGACAGGCAGAATAGTGGCAGCATCGATTGACTAGTACTCACGAAGCTGTAAGTATACTTCTGGCTATCACCACCTGAACAGGTGGAAACCTGGAGCTTAGATCCGTCGGCGATGGCACCGCCAACGAGGTCCAGACACTTGTTGCCGCCGAAAGCCTTGATACTACCGTCGCCAAAGGTCCATTTCTGGGCAGAGGCGCCAGTACAGGTCTCGAGGGTAACAGCAGCTCCCTCAGAGTCAGAGGCAGCAGTCATACACTTAGCTGCAGAGGAGACTCATCAACGCCTATAGGAAGTTACGATAGGTATGCGTACTGACAATTGCTATTTCCTGGCTGAATCAAGAGCTCGCCCTGGTAACTAAAACATAAGAGCGATTAGCATGTCGCGTCCGATACTTACAACACAGACTCACGCAGGGTTGGACTGAGCATCAGCCACGGCCACTAAGAGGGCTAGGGCAGGGATAGCGGCAAAAATCATTAGAAGGATAGGTGGGTGTAAAAAGAGTGTATGAGTCGTTGTTGTGCTGAACGCGATCTCGGTCGGAATGGAAGAGGAAAGAGAGACAACCTGCAAACCACAATCCACGGAGGCTTTTTATAACAGAGGCGTTGCCGCGGGGTTCTTGATCGCCGACGCGGCTGATGTCATAAAACGCTTAAAGTGGTTCGAAATTCCGACGTAAGTAGACGCCAAGACTTTGCATGTTGCTTCCGAATTTATTTTGAGCACGACGGCGTACAGTCACCTTGCAGCATTCACAATCGTCGACAATGTACATAAATCCTGCGATATAGCGTTCTCGAAAGAAKATCGAGTAGCACACATACCTTCAGGAATACACTTGTAAATGTTACCCTGACGGCCGACATCGTTTACGCGCTATATCCTGACTTCCCTGAAACAACCCCAAATGCTGGACCGCCCTTTCCGAACATCTTCCTCAGATCTCCAACCAGCTCTTCTGGCCGCTCGTGCGCAGCGAAATGGCCACCCGATTCATGTTCCTCGTACGCGACGAGATTTCCCCACTGAACTGCCCATCGCTTCGGTGGAACTACCAATTCTTTCGGGAATCTGGAAATCCCAAATGGGATCGTCGACTTTGCGTAGGGAAAGGATTCTGTGTCGACTTCGAAGTATATCCTCAGAGATGCTGCTGGGCCTGCCCGAGAAAACCAATAGATCGACACCCATGTGAGAATCTCATCGTCTGTCCATGGATAATCATCAGCCAGCGATGGAATTTCTCGTACAACCAGGCAAGAAGTCCAGCTGGCGAGTCTGCTAAGCTGTAACCAAGGGTCTGAGGCTGTGTTCTTTGTTGGATAAGATAACCAATTCCGTTTTGTCTGAACGATTGTGTCCGCTCAAAACCTGCCTTCTCCTGTTCGGTGTAAGGAGTGAAGAGCTCTTGTAGATAGAGTAGCGGGCTTGACCAAAGGGTAGGCGGGTCAGGCCTAGATACACGAAGAAGTAAATGAGATGCGATATTTCGGAACGGTGAAAAGTTGCCATACATTGGAAGATTTGTATGCCATGCTTTTGCGTACTTCACGCCGTAGAGACTGGCGATTCTACGGGTAATCTATGAAGCGTGTTTAGATTTGTATATTGAAGGCAAGCCAAATGACAGACGTACGGTAGATCCCCAATCCCCTCCCTGTGTTACTGCGTCCGGTGTTGGTCTTCTCATATGAACAGAGAACTAGTTTATCTGCGTACCGTATTCGTTGTAACCCAAACTAAGCATCAGCTTGTTGCAGACCTAGATCGACGAGGTCAATTTATATAACGGTGGTATGGCGCAGGGATCGTACTTCAGCATATTGATCCCCTCCAAAACCCTGTTTGCTGGGACCTTCTGAGAAACCAAAGTTGGGTAGACTAAGTGCAACGACGTGAAAGCTGGGACCGCCACTCTGTTCGTCTACTAGCAAGGGCAAGATCTTCTGCACTTCGATAAAACTTCCTGGCCCTTGAGACATGGATCGTTAAAAGTTGGCGGGGACATCAAAAATAATGAAAAGAAGACATACATCCATGAACAAAAAGTAAAGGAATAGCATCTAACACTATACTCCTGTGATGAACATAATGAATGTTCAAAGTCCCGTGCCCAACCACTTCGATATCCCTCGTGTATTGTAGCAGTTCATCATTCAATTTCGCTTCGTGTTTCTTCCAGTCGTAGTTGTCCTTCCAATGTGATATTAACCTCTTGACGTCGGCCAACGGAACACCATATTTCCATCCTGCATCGTCCAACTCGTCCGGAAATTCGACTAGTTCAAGTCTTCTTTTCAGAGAGTCGATGCGGTCTTGTGGGATGTTGATTTTAAAAGGGACCTCTGGAAGGGAGGTCATGGTGGTAGAAAAAGGAGCGATTGTTTATGCTCCGGCCTTGCTCCCCCGTATTTATGAGAATCAGAGCGCATTTGATTTTGATCATGACAGAAAGGTTCTGGGAAAGTTCAGAGGTTCGCAGAGGTCGGGTTTTATATAAGCTAATAACAAGAATGAAANCATAGGCCGGGGGTGCCAAGTTCGTTGGGTTCTAATAGTAAGTTGTGATCGGTGTGGAAGTTGACGCCATCTCTGATCATGTGATCGCGACGAAATGGAGCACGGTGACGGAGTTGGCATATTCCAATACACCCCATAAGTAGGTACATCAGAGACAGGGTTTTGTTACAGACAACTCCAATTTATGGAAGCTTATATGGAGCCCAGTCAAATAGAAACAGACCCTCATGCATATCCTGTTTTCCCTGGCACAACACCGAATGCTGGTCCACCCCTTCCAAACATCTTTCGGACCGCCCTGGCTAAATCCTCGGGCTGCTCGTGCGCAGCAAAGTGTCCTCCCTTCTCGTGCTCTTCGAATGCTACCAGGTTCCCGACCATCCATAGCCACCTGATAGGTATCTTCAAAACTTCCTTGGGGAACGATGAAACACCCATAGGGATCTTAGGTATTCCACCGGTCTGAAACTCCGAAGGATTCCCCTGCATAAACTCGAAATATATCYTCCCTGCTGTTGCGGGCCCGGCTCGAGAGAAGTAGTAGATRGAAACCCATGTCAAAATTTCATCGTCAGTCCAGGGATAATCGTCAACCCAGTTGTGCAGTTTCTCGTAAATCCAAGCCAGTAGACCCACAGGGGAGTCGGTAAGTCCGTATCCTAGAGTCTGGGGACAGGTGCGTTGTATATGGAAATAACCTTGACCGTTTGCGACAAATTCTTGGGCACGCTTGAGTCCAGCCATTTCTTTGGCGCTATATGGTACCAGGTATGTATGGAGAAATGAGAGGGGATTGCGAAAGAATGACGGTGGACCCATCCTGGAGGGGATATGTACATGAGCGCCCGATAGTAGTATGATGAATGGGGGAGTGCTAACATGGGAAAGTTCGTATGCCAAGCTTTACAATGGTTGCCTCCGTACATACTTGCGATTGTCCTTACGATCTGTAAATTCATGATTACCGTCAGAAGGAAAGCACAGGGTTCTTGAATATCAGCACGCACAACGAAACCCCAATCACCGCCCTGCGTCACTAATTCCGATGTCAATATTTCCTCTGGAGTAATAAGCTTAGTCGATTATCGTACCGTATTCGTTGTAACCTAAAGATACCATGAGTTTGTGTCCAACCTATGAATGAACGAAATTAGATTGGATAATCATACATTATAGTATCGAAACTGTTACCTCTGCATACTGTCGCGCAGAGAAACCCTGCTTCTTCGGTCCTTCGGAGAATCCATAGCCAGGAAGTCCTAGAGCGACAACGTGGAAACTAGGACCTTCACCAGAAGGGTTTACCAGTAGAGGGAGAACCTTTCGCACTTCGATAAAGCTCCCGGGCCCTATATCATCATTATTGTTATTGGTCAAAACTTACTAGAAATGAGAAGGAACCTACATCCGTGAACGAAGAGCAGAGGAATAGCGTCTACCACCGAACTCTTCTGATGGACATAGTGTATGTTTAAGTTACCGTGTCCATCTACTTCAATATCGCGTGTGAATTGGGGGAGTTCGACGTTCAGAGCAGCTTCCTCCTTCCTCCAGTCATAGCCATTCTTCCAATAACTTGCCAACCGTTGGATATCCGCCAGAGGAGCACCGTATTTCCATCCCGAGTTCTCCAACTCATCAGGAAAGTCTGAAAGCTCAAGTTTAGCTTTGAGACGGTCCAATTTCTCTTGAGGGATTGATATTTTGAAAGGTGTTTCTGGGGCTGACATGATCAAGGATTGTAGAGAGAAAGACCGTGGGTGCAAAATGGGCGGTACTTGTCATTGAGGGCCTTTTCTGACATACATCCATTACGAGAACCCGACATGGGATTGTTGTTTCACAGGGTGATCATGCCGCCGAATATTTAACGGAGTGATACGAGGCTTGCAAAGACGTAGGATGGGATTTTTGAACCCTCACTTGGTATATTGAACACACACCATGGTGGTTTCTCGACGAGGGTATGACCTGGTATGACCCGGACATCCGGATTCCTAAAGTTGATAAACCCCGGGTATATGTAGTGCCACACTTTCATTCTCATTTCTCCCATCGTCATCTATCCTAGCCACTGAGTGCATTCCACTCGTTTTCTGCTTCATATCTCGTATTAACCATATTGTATCGATAGGCTAATTTTAGTACCCAGAACCCACTCGTTTACCAATGCGTCGTTCCCTAGACCTTTCAAATCTCATGCCACCCATATCCGCCACTCTACACTCTCCAACGGCCTCTTTTCTTGAGTTCACAGGGAGCTCCAGACTTGATGCACTCTCTCGGAGCAACGAGCCTCCTCTTGATGCAGAGCTTTCATCCATGAAACGTGTTGCTCTTGCTCGTTCGAACAGACTGCCTTCCCTTGAGCTCCAGATAAACAACACGAAGAGATCCCTTTCTCGGCTGCTAGAAGAGCAAAGAAGAGTGGAGAAGGAGTTGAAAGATCTGCAGTGTATCACGCATCCAGCACGCAGACTGCCTGACGAGATCGTATCAGAAATCTTAAAGCATTGCATACCGGACGTTGTCACGACAGATCTGGCCGAATTTCCCCAGCACGGGACACTTCATTACAACGCCACTATCTGGTGTCTAGGCCAGGTTTGCAGGCGATGGCGTGTTGTTGCCCTCAAACTGCGTAGATTGTGGTCAACCATCTTGTTGGATATGTCGGCTCCGCCTGAGGACTATTCGTTCTTTCTTCTTACTGAACAAATTAAGCGTTCGGGGAGCTTTCCTCTGTCAATAGGGATATACGAAGACGCTGGCGTTGACCACGACTCTTATGATTATATGCTTTCGAAAGCTCTGCTCGTTTCCCTTCTTCCAACCTCCTTTCGCTGGCAGAACCTTAGCTTGAGCCTTTCGACGGATGCTACAGTCATCTCAATCTTGACTAGAGCACGAGATGATCTGAAATGCCTTCAGACAGCGCGAATAAGTATTCAAGAGATGAAAGAAACTTCTGTTTCTTTTTCCTTCCTTCAAAATTGCCCCAAGTTGCATACACTTTCCTGTAGTGGCATTGACGATGTTGTCCGTACGGTGGGGCTTGGGCCCAGATGGTCCCAACTCAAGTGCTACCACTCCAATATACGACCAGGATCAAGCTCTTCTCCAGGAGACATCGAAATCCTCAAGAGTTCCCCAAAAATAAGGAGTTATACTACGAGCGGTTTCAAAAGTTCGTCGCCTTCTGCAGGGACGACGACTCTGATGCATCACCTCTCCACTCTTGTACTTGCTGCAGATAGCTCATTTGACGGCGGTGGTGCACTAGCTCAATTTTTGGACGCGTTTTGTTTTTGGGGCCTCCGGTCACTTACAATAACGGAACTCTCAGCGGAGGCAGACCTTGTTGCACTAAAATCACTCATCCGTCGATCACAAGGCTGTAGTCTGGAAAGCCTGACTATTCTCGGCGGTGGCCTTGACGAAAAGGATCTCCTGTCAATCCTCAAACTCACGCCAAAACTAACTCACCTCGAGTTACGGACGAAAGGATGTATTACCACGCTGTTCTTTGACACCTTAGCCAAAGAATGCATTGTGCCCAGACTGATTCGCTTGGTGTTGCCCAAGGCCGCAAGGAAACATTTGGAGCGAATCCAAAGCATTTGCGATGGCACGCATAGCCGGCGGCGGCGGGGTTCGAAGTCCAGGAATTACTTAAAACGGGTAGAGATCGGCGGGGATATTGTCGTTGTACCGTAGTCCGTCATCAGGATATGTATATGGTTCCCACTTATATGTACTTATACTCAGCTCAAGTGTGTGCGTCTACGTCCCTTTTAAATCCTTCGACTTATTTAAATTACATAGTTCAGAAAATGCCAAGGGCGGACGGAAACTTAACTTGAAACCGAGAAATGTGGCGCCGGCAGAACTTTGTCCTACGTCGCATCAGCGGAGCTTGAAAGTCCCTCTCTCCTTCTGACTCTCACCATCGACTTCTACAGTCCCTAACGCCGTGATATCATTACCCTCTCTAGCTGTTATCGTCTAATACCTGTCTTCAAATGCCCTCCGCTCCTTCTCCCGACGCGAAAAATCCATTTTACTGCCCTTCGGTAACTGCTTCCGCGTACCTCAATTCTTTACGGAGACAACTCCAGCGCCGCACATCTGATAATTTCTATCGCGTGGTTTCTCGAATCAACAAGAAAACTGGCTTACGATCCCCTATCATGAAAGATAAATTCATCTCATCCTTCGCGCGCGTACTGGGTCAAACGGATGANCCCCGAATGGATGACTGCTGTTTCAATTTCGGGACACCTCAACTTCCCTCAACACTATTTTCGCGTAACTTCTTACCTACACCAGACACTGGAAACTCGTCTTTCTCTTTTACTCTTGATCATACATTCCCGCACAAGGATGTTTTCGTGGACGATCTTTTTTTACCCTCGACCGGTAGCAAACGCAAACGTGCCGAGTCTCCTTCATTCACCGACTTCCTTCGCGGAGCTCCCAAACACCATCGGACTTTCTTGTCTGACGACATTCAAGACGCCTCTTTTCTTGGAACAACACACTACCTCGAACTGGAACACCATGGACCTGGATCTTGCCCTTCCTCTCCAGTCAATAATTCTTCCCCTCCACCGCCACCGTACCAGCTCGAGCCCTCTACCAACGACAGGATAGGCAGACTTCAAGGAAAGTCTTTATCACTTGCGAGTATGAGATTTGACAACGTACTTAGCCATACGTTGAATAGATGTATTATATGGACCTCCTGTCGGCCCCGAATCTCCTCGCGGTTATTGCTCACTGGTCGATCGTCTGGATACTATCATTCCCGGCATTCGTCTCCGGGAACGTTTACAGGCTCTTCCCAACAAAAGTCACCAAGCTATTGTTGATTATCTCGGCACCCATGGTGAGCATATTTTGTATCGTTATGAGTACTTACAGGAGCTCGCGTACTACAGGATACCTCAACACACGGATTCTCAACGCTCTTCGAACATCGGAGGTCACCTCCCTGTGCATGACCCAATCTATGGTAGATGANGGCGGTCTTAACCTCGGAGGCGCCGACTCCATCTCTAGTTCGTCAGAGTTTTTTTTCGGGCATGAAAATTTCCCTGATAACTCTACATCAGCTTTCAGCAAGCCAAACAGTTTCTTATTCCTCACAGACCTCACCTTCAGTGGCACATTGTTACATGACTTCGATATCATCCACATACAACGGCTACCTCGGCTCACTACGCTCTTTTTAGACAGCACCGGAATAGGAAATGAAGCGTGAGTANCCACGAATGCCTGTCTGTCATTGTTGAGCTCGTATCTCATGCTATTGTGTCGTTCTTAGTATTTTTCTCCTCGTCGGCCTCAAATACACTCTCACCCGTCTCTCACTTGCTATGAACCCCTCTGTCGATGACGACTGCGTCTCAGCTTTACTTCTTCTCTCCAAGTTAAGCTTGCTCTCCATTTTTGGTACCGGTATTGGTATGCCAGGGCTCCGTAGGCTCGCAAAGAGCCTGGACGAGAAGCCTCGCTTCATGGATATCGAGATTCCAGATGTGTGTGAAGCCTATGTCGACGGTTAGTCTCTGTTAACTTTCGCTCGACTGGACCGACCGGATGCTTGACGCGGCGGTTTTAGATATGGACACCAAGTACCTTATTGACCCATTGCCTCCGCTCATTTCTTCGCCTGCTCTGTGCGACAAGCTCTCCGCCGCAGCATTGAAGCGGAATCTAGTTGCGCACTCTGTACACAATCYAGACATCCTGGCTGGTGGTCCTAAATTAGAGATGCGGGAAAGATTGAGGGGTGTCCTTGAAACCAGAAAGATGGACATGCTAGTTAGAGGAATGCTCTTTGGAGAGGACGCCGAAGATTGTTGCCCAACTGAGCCGCAACGAGAGGATTAGTACCCTACTACGCCGTTCCACTGACATTTTAGTCTTTGTTTTCGTGTTTTCGTGTTTTATCCTTTGTCTTCGCATGTTGTATTGTAGAGTGTAAGATAGCTTTAGAAGTTTGAACATCAGCAAATCGTTAATATACCCATAACACCTCGCCACCGGGCACCCGGAGCATAAACACCGCCGATGGCGCAGCATTTACGCAGGTGTGTTCTGTACCCTTCCTCCCTGTACAGTAAAACTGACCAGTAGAGACAAGTGGATGCAGAATCCAAGGGTTCCGTAGTATGTTGACAGCCCCTTGTGTGGACCATAACTAGTAGGGCCGTCTTAAGCAGCTTCATTGCGATGATGCAACACTTGTGCTAACCAAGTTCAAGAGCGATTGAGTCGAGCCTTACCAGCTTACGACTTATCATATCTCAAGCTTCTGATCTCAGGCCTTATGTTGAGATCTCATCAACGGTGCATCGGATTTACACGTGATGATCGTACGCACCTTTTCTGTATGTCTAGATTTGGCATTGTGGGTGCTTTTCGGTTTTTTACCCTTGTACTATATGTCGGGCTACTATAGCCACCCCAATTCTTACGCCTCTGTCGATTCACCGACAAGCTACGACTCCAGTTATGCGCCCACCAATCCCCGCCTATTTTTCCGTCCAGATGACCCCGAGGAAGGCGTTCACTACGACGTGAACGGTGGCTTACCTACCCCATCTCCATTCATACCCAATAATCACGCTATTTACTCAGACCACTCCTCCATTCCAGCGCCGATCACTGATTATGACGGGTATGGCGCGGGTTACCCAACGCTCCATAGCTCCGCCACAACGCTCGACCATGAAACAAGTGACTTTGGGGTATGTACTTGAGCTGTGGCTTAGACTTGGATTTAACGTTATTTAATTTTAATAAGCAGAATAATCATAGACAGTCTTTACAAGGATTTGGGGATGATTACGACACGTCCTACGACATGACATCGCGAAGTAGCCATAGTGCTCGGCCACATTCAATGATCCACCCTGGCGACTTGGGTGCACAGACAGACATGAATTTATACACCCACAATCGCTTCCAACCTGAAATTCATAGCCGTCCGATGAGTGCGAGGTCCTACCTATCTCTGGTCGCTCCTCCTGAGACCAGCTCCTCGTCCTCGACATCGACTGCAAGCCATGAGAGAGGTGCTTCTCCGGAGCCAATGGACATCATTGACTCTCAAGACCTCGAACTCGAAGGACTGAGCCAGGAAGAACAATACTTGCGCAAGCGTTTACGCATACCTCTACCCCTTCCACTGAGCCTCAACACCCTCCCCGAGCCTGTTCGAGGCATGCGACCTTCTCCTACCCTCGTAGACCTGGCTATTTTGGCTATCTGGGAAAGTCGTACACAAGGACTGACATTACAACAGCTTTGTACTGCGATCAAGAACAGATACAAATGGTACAGGGATCATGCGAGGACAGTTTCCTGGCAGGTGCGTAGAATGACATCCTTTGTTTTGTTATATTAATCTAACAATTATTCACGACTCCTCTTAGAGCTCTGTACGACATATGCTCTCCCTACAGGGTATCTTTCGTGCAAAGAAGAGACCAGTCACAGAGCCAGGGAGAGGCAGTTATTGGACTCTCGACTTGGAGACCAACCCAGACGGCCTTAAACGAGACCGAAAGCGTAATCCCAGAAGAAGGGGAGGAAATAGACGCCCACCTAGATATTCTCACCGAGACGACTACGACGAGGGCGGGAACGAGACTTCAGCTTCTTCAGATGTAGAATCAAGCCCAGAGCTTCAGCCACGATCTACGAGCACCCCGATAACCAATGGGTTGCCAGAAGACACAGGCCCCCACAGCTGGGCTGCTATCTCTAGGCGCCCTGAAGCAACTCATCCTATGGGCCTTCGAGCGAGACGCGGTAGTGCATACCAAGTTCCGCCACCTCCCCGTCAAAGTCGTTCTAGAGTCTCCAATTATCCCTCCTCGTCCCCCCCTCTCCCACGTCGCAGCTCTTGAACAGCCCAATCTGTGGCTTATTGAAAGATGCGCAATCTATACACACTCGGACATCCCTTACAGCGCCTCAGTCCTACTTTCCACCAAACTCAATTGCCCACATGTGTCAAAAATACCCCCTTACGAAATCTGTACAACATCTCTTGCTACTCCTTACTGCTTCCAACTTGTTATCTTTCCATGTTTTCGTCGATGTCTGTTTCTCTTCAAATGCTGTCCGATCACTGTAAACAATGTTATTCCCTTATGTGTCTTCAGCCCTAAATATCTTTACATCCCAGTCCCTGTATACATCTATACTTGATACGTGTATCTATGCAGCTATACCCCGCTTTGGGCCTCTTGGAATTGTATTACTTGTTGTTCAAGCTCTCCTGATGAAGAAGGCCCAACGCCTCGCCCAATGCCGGTTTAGGGTTCGGGCCGAACATGACCACCTCCGGCACATAGCGGCAGCAACGTAATATCCTCATGATTAACCCTTCGTCGTTCCCACCCGCGTCGATTGGTTCTGTTGTTGAGGTTCACCATGGTTATCCTAACCCTTCTGACCAAGATTCGGCTGCCATCTTGATTCTTTACATGCTACACTACAATTGTTACCTACGGTCTAAACCACGGAATGAACTGTTCTGCAATCCCAAATCCCCTGGCTCGACAGGCTCAGGCTCCGCCATCTTTGGCTCATGACTTGGAAATATCTTCACTCATTTTCTCCGGTTGTCTTGGTGTAAGTATCCATATCCTGCCAGGAGGAACTCGATGATGTATTTACATATTCTTCAACTGCAGGCTCTCGTTTGGGACATCATATCAAATGCGTCCATTGACTACGATATCGTACTCAGGAAAGGAATCCACAAAAGTGGATTGGTGTTCTGTTTTTCAAGGTTAGATCCGACGACTCTCATAACAGTGACCTGTTTCTCTAATGGACTTAACAGGCTATTCACATTAGGATTTCTGTTAGGTGCTGCTATATATCGCAGTAGGTGAACAGTCGGTCCGTGCAAGTATCTAGTCCAACACATTACCTCTGTTCTCTAGCTGTGCCACTTGGAAGTTGTGAAATGGCGACGTATATTGTCAATTCCTTCATCCCTCTGTCGATCAGCTCTAGCTCTCTTTTGTTTTACTTTCGTGTTTGTGCTGTGTTCAACGCCAACCCAGTCGTGTCGAAAGCTTTCCTCTGTCTGTGGATTGCTGTGTTAGCTTCGACAATCACAGTGCCCATTGCTTTCAAGGGTGCTCCAATTGGGCGCACCGCATATTGCGCTTTCACCGACATGGAAAACTATGCCATGGCTTCCACGATTGTCCCTTTACTCAACGATACATGCGTCTGTCTTGCTATTTCGTGGAGATTAATGTAAAATTCCCATGTGGAACTGCAAGACAGAGAATTCCTCTCCATCGTCAAGATTTTCCTTACTGGAAAACACCTACCTGCGTTCTCCCGAGCGCTGCTCCAAGATGGGCAGCTTTACTATATGTAATTGTGTTTCTCCTCCAASCCTTATTACCATGTATCTGACTCGTCTACTACAGCTTCACAGTGATCAGCAACCTACTTGCGTTGGTCATGATATTTGTCCCCAATGTGTCCCACACTTACCACACCATGTTCATGATCCCTAATATTCTTATCATGAACTCTATGGCCTGCCTTGTTTATCGTAGAACAAGACTTGGATGGATAGCAGAAGATGCAATCTCGACGACCATGATGTTTGCCACTCAACCTGAGCCACTGTCGACGTTCGCATTGACGATGCCGGAATGGGAAACGGGTACATCCAATATCCAATCCATAGGGGCATCAGCGTCGCACCAGACCGATAGCACTGATGACCCTGCACCATCAACAGAGGGTATGTTGGGGGCCAAGAAGTATAGTGCAGCAGTTTCTGAGTAGCTGGACAGTCGTGCACTCGCACTGTGCATTACGCTGCGACCTTCGACGTCGTAACTATAGATTATTCTGTATTATCACCTTTTAGATTTCTATCTATCAATTTGTCTGCCGCCCAATATGTCGTAGTCGGCAGCGCCGCGGTATTTTATGACATCTCCATCAAGATCATTGGCGCCCCCTTGACCGCCCAGTACTGCCCCATCTATTCAGGTCAAGAAAGCTATGAACACGTTTCAGGTTGCCTTGAAGATGCCTGGTCATTTGCCTCTCCACCCCTTCATCTTTACCTTTCACCATGATCTATGTTTTCGCAAACCTTATCCTATTAGCTGGTCTAATACTTCCTGCCCGTTCGGCTTGCACAAAGTAAGTGATTATCTGAATTGATACTTCATTCACGAAACCAACTAAAACCACATTGCTCAGCTCGGACTGTTACAATCGTAGCGTCACGAACTTTGCCTTAATATATGGTATAGTCTTTGGAATTGGTACGCAGATAATAGGCTTTATTTGTCATATATCCTCTGGTTCTGATACTTTGCCCAAGTTGGTCTAATAACTGTGGTTTGCTCTATCTGGGCATTCCTGCGCTGGAAGCGCAACAGAGATTTCCAACGGAACTATGTTCGAGATGCACAGGCTCGAGCTGCTGCTCTTAGACAACAGAACGACATGGAAACACTGAACATGGCTGCTCAGTATTCTCAATACCCAACTGGAACCCAATACCCTGTACCGTCCGTATTCTCCTCAAACCAATACTCTCCAGTACATCAGGGAGCTATGCTGAATCAGACCAATATGACCTACGACCCCAATTACWCCATCAACCGTCCCAACAACTTTGCTGGCAATGGTCCATCATTTGGCGGGAATGCTCCTGCATACACACCGGCTACCAACACAGCTTGACGCGAAGGGGAACATAATCAGGACTAACTCTGTGACCCCCGAGATGTTCACGCTACGATTGTACTACTACCAATTTAATTACTTATGCAACAGACTGGACATATGTACAAAANGCTTCCCATGCAATAGGACGATGGGCACATGAGTGTGATTCAGTTCTCCCGTATCATAMATATSCCTCAGAACCATCCACCCAATGTTCTCCTAGCAAATTCTTTATCGTCATCGTCTGAATCGCACCCCTCGTTGTATAGATCGAACCCTCCCGGCATCCCCAAGCGTTCATCCCTGTCTTCACGGTCACGATCCTCCTCACTTCCCCACAGGGATAGCCCGTGGCTGGTGCCAGAATAAGGGCTGGATTCACCTGTACAAGGGCCACTACGGTACATATCCTCGTCATCCTCTGCTAGAAGTGAGAATGTCTTCTGGAAGAATTCTCGTCTTTTGTATGCCCTGGTTCTTGAACGCTTGCTGAGATACTCCCGATCGTGACTGAATTGGCATCCGCCNTTGCTGGGGCATACTCCTTTTAACCAGGCCATGCACACGTTCCTTCCTCTATTTCTGTCCGTCAGGGGGAATAGCTCGTCTAGTAATAGATTTCACGTACAGCTCGTCTCTCACAGTCTTATTCTTACTGGGCGCGTGCCTAAGCTTGCATCCTCCGTGGGGACCGCCGTGTTTGCATCCGGCACGATTGTAAGATGAACATGGATTGGAGCCCCCGTTCCCACCCAGCAGKTGGTAGTCACTGGAGTCGCTGGAATCCGTCTCGTTTCCCAGATCATCCAAACTCTCGAAATCTACATCTGCATCGGGGTCATAATACTCAGGTTCCTTGAATTGAGGCTCGTGGACTTGTTGTTCCCCATAGTATCCTTCCTCGTCCTCTTCGACTTCTACCATGTCCGGAAGATCCTGCTGGCCTTCCCATTGGTCTTCTTCTCCGCTGGCTTTGAAGTCCATGTATAAGGCTCTCGTGCGAAGAATCTCGACTCCGTAGTCACTCTTACGAGTGGGATTCCAGCAAATACGGACACAAGCCTGAAAATCTGGAGGCAATCTCATTCAGGGTCCACATCGGTATACTGAGTAGAGTGAGAGACATGCCTGCCATGGCATCTCTCCAGGAGCGAAGCGAATCCCTGCGAATGTACGCTCTCTTTGACCTAGCTCCCAGATGCAAAGGGTATCTTTTGATAATCTTGTTACATATTTCTTCTGCTTCAATTACCCTAGGGCGCTGTAAGCTGCGTGTAAGTGAACAAACAAAAGAACGACGGCATACCTATAGGTATGCAGGTATCCTTCCACTAGTTTCAACTTGATGGCGTTGGAAGGAATGAGTTGTGCCGCTTTCTCGTATTCCTCAGCCTCCTTGTCATAGTCTCCTGYAAGGTTATATGTTGCACCCTGGATGCCCCGGTTTGAGGACTGGAACGATCTCGCAACAAAGTTGTTACACACGAACCAGTGCGATGTGAGCGCCAGCTTGAGCGAGTTTTCTCTCCTTATTAGCTGCCCGTTTCAATGCCCTAGCTTGGACTTCTGCTTCCCTAGGGCGCATCCCAGTTGCTAATCTTACGGCTAGATCTTCGGCCCGTTTTGCTTTCCTCTTTCTTGACTTCTCCTGGCCAATCTGTCGGCTGAGTTCGATCTGTCTGCGTTTCTGTTTTGCTGTGAGGGGTTTTTGATAGACTCATCATGTATCACTCATCCTTATTTGGTTGTGTTGTGGGCGGATGAGAAGAAACATGATGAGCCGACTGGGCCGTCCTGTCACGGTTTTGGCTGGATGATTTCCTCCCCGCCAAATAAGACCTCCGGACTTCAACGAAAATGGGACTCAAAATTTCACAAAAATGGTCTCAAAGTTGGTATATACAAAACGATTTTCGAAGCGCGTAAATCAAAATGGATATAGGAACTTTTTAACTTTTTATTTCGGAATTGACCCTTGTCATCGCTCCGTGTGCTGATGGCGTTCGGTTCCTTCTCAATCCTCCCACTCATCCACCTCGCTGTCACTATCGCTCGACTCTGAACGCCTGCTGCTGAGGAAGAAATCATCATCATCAGAACCCAGGGCTACGTCAGCATGGTTCTGCGTTGGTAGCGTGGGACTATCTTGGAAGAGATCTTCTTCGGGACTCTCGTCTTCACTGTCTGAGAACACTAACAAAGGAAGGTCATCGTCGTTCTCGTCATCGTCATCGACCGGAATATCCTGGGGAGCTTGGACGGGAGCTTGGACAGGAGCTGCAGATGTTGAAGCTGAAGCTTCAGCAGCTTGTGTACCGTCGAGGCCGACTTGGCGAATAAGATTGGACATGAGAGCGCGCTGCTCGGCTTCGCGAGTTCGGGTCATCATGAGGATGGGAACTGGGACAATGTTTCGGCGAGTTTGAAGGCGTCGGAACTGCGTGTTGAACTCGTCGAGGGGGGTAGAAGAGGAGGATGTAGCACCTCGAGTGAATGCGGCGTGTCCTTCAGATATGACGTCTGGGACCGCTTTGGCGACGTTTGTTGGGGAAAAAAAGTTATTTTTTTGATATATTCATTTTAATCTACGGACTTGAAAACCCATTTTATGTATACTAACTTTGAGACAATTTTTGACAACTTTCGGGACCCATTTTCGTTGAAGTCCCGAGGTCTTATTTGGCGGGGAGGAAATCATCCTAGACTCGCAAGCCAGTCGGTACGGTGAGCCAACTCTTTATACTACTCACTGGTGGTATCGGGAGAGGTTCTGTTCGGGGATATGATACGGGGGTAACAAAATGATGATCAAGGCGGAGTGTAAAAGAGTCGTCACCGTACCGAACTGGTATACTCTGTAGCACTTTGGCGGGTCACG